>CM021107.1:487334489-487464703 GCA_007115665.2 Sequoiadendron giganteum
TATTTTTAGTCAATGGTGGAACATAAAAAAACTTTGGTGAAGTATCCATTACCAATATCAACTCCTCCTTTTGCACATACACATAAAGACATGTTGTTTACTATCAATATTTCTTCTATTTTTTCTAGTTGTAAAGAGGTGAACAAATATGGTGAATAAGTCGTATGATGAGAAGCTTTTGAATCAAAAAGCCATATGCTAGTTTTGTGATTTGTGGAAATTGTAAGAACGTGCCTCTTTGATTTATCTTTTGTCTTTTTTATGATTTCCGGTGATGATAAATATTTAGAGCTAACAATCTTATTCTCCTCAATAATTCGAGTAAGGTTATTGATCTTCTTCTTCATATAACCAAGTGTTGCATGTCCCATTTTTTTACAAAATGAACATTTCACATACTTTTTTGTATTTTCCTCTTTTTTTTATTTTGACTCTTTGTATTTCTTTATCCTTTCTTTCTTCACCTACTTTTTTCACCTTGGTTTTTCCTCTTTTAGCAATTAGTGCATGTGACTTATTGGTGTAGGCAACATGTGAATTCCATGCCTCCAAGAGGCAACTTTGTAAATTTTGAAATTTGGTTATATTTTGTTTGTAATGAGGTCATATTTGGACCATATCTAATTTATTTAATTCATTTTATTAGGTTTCTAGGTGATTATGGGGTCAAGTTGTCAAATGATGCAAAATATTGCAAATATTGACAAAAATGCAAGAAGTGGAATATGAAGAGTCACTTTTGTAAAAGGAAGGTTTCGTCATTGGAAACTCAAGGGAAAATTAAGATAACTGATGTGATATGTTTAAAGAGCCTTAAAAAGGCGAGGAAGAGATTAGATATTTGTATCTTAATAAATTTTGAATAAAGTGCCATGTTTTCCTACAAATTCAATGTTTTCCCTCTTTTTGCAAGTATTGTATGGCCTGTACAACATCACCAGGGTATAATATTTATTGTTTCTTGATAGAGTATTGTATTATCTCTCAAATAAACTTGATCTAAGGATATTTCATTGAGATTTAAGCTTGCTTGAGTCATTTTTCTATAAACTATCCTGAAACCCTCATTTTAAGGGTTTGAAAGTCTAAAAAGGGAATAAGCAGTCATTTCACTGATGGAAACCTTTGTAAATCGGTGAAGTGTGTTAATTTAGGTTTTTTTTTTTTTAAATTGTGTTTTCAAGAGCATGGGAAGGAAAATTGGGTGATTTTGGTGTTGCCCTAGTTTAAAACCCTCGTTGTTTTGAGCAAAATTGATTCCTAGGGGTTAGTGATTGAGGAAAGATCATTGGTGAAGAGTGGGGAAAAATTTAGAAATATTTTTCATAACTTCCTTGAGGTGTTTGAGGCATTGGTTAGGTGATTTAAAGTATGTAGTTTATAGATCCGATAAACCCCTATCCTAACTAGCCTAATTAGGCCTTGTAGTAGCGAGACAGTCAAATTTAGAAGGATACTTTTGAAAAAAATCATATTTGGTTTCTTGATATGTTTAAGAAGGCCATAATGGGTACTTTATTTTGTCTTCTTTTGTGGGAGGTTTAACCATTTTGGAAATTTGTGCCCGATTTTGTCATTTGGAATACTACAAGCAAATAAGCCTTTTGTGAGTGAGTGTTTGGGAAGGTGAGAGAATAGTGTTATAGGATACCTTCTTTGGCTTGAACCTACCATGTTCATGATTTCCAAGGTGTATTAAGGTTTCAGTAAGTGATTTGAGTCCTAATTCCATTTTTTGGTTTCTTTTAGCCTTGAAGAACCATGTTTCATTGAATAGAGTTTCGGAGTATTTTGGTGATCTATCAAAATTAGTGCTTTGTATATTTAAAATCATTTGAATGCCACCATGATCTATATCAATTGGTATCATAGCTGGTTGATCTGGTGGATTATAAAGTGTGTTGTTTGCAGGTGCTTATGGTCCATCTTAAAGCTGCAAGAGAAAAATAGTTATGAGAAGGTGTGTTTTCTACAAACATGGAAGAGGTATGTGATCACTGTCATCAAAAAGAGATGAAGTTGGGGATGAGGTTTAGATATTTCCTCCACTGAGAGAGAGTGGGAAGAGAAAGCATCTTCTAGGATCTTTGTTGGGTAGATGGTAGTATTTTGTGAGAGATTGTGTGATGAAGCAGTGAGATGGATGTGTATATGCCTGAGGAAGAGCACATGAAGAATGCAACCATTTCAAACTACAGAGATTCTGAAATAGAAGGTTTGAAACATAATTTTATTTTGGAGGGAAATGATATTGAGTTGGTGTTCAATTTTGCTTGTTTGAAGGTCAAGGATGAATTGATTTTGAAAATGCAAAAATGGATTAAGAAACATGTTTCTAGAATGGTAGGAGAAGGTTGAGTGGTAGGTAAAAAGGTAGGTTCAACACCATTTTCAAAGGAAGAACAAGTCAAGGATCAATCATCAAATGAAATACAACATTCAATAATGAAGAACCAGTTAAAGACAAAGGGCAAATGCAAGTTTTTAGTTGTTGGTGAATCTAAAGACTACTTGGAGGCTGAAGAATGATATTGACAAGCTTGAATCAATTGTGCAGCACTGTCCTCAAGAGGACTTGAGGAAATTTTTTCCCCGGGAGTATGGTGCAGGGCACCATGTGAATCTCATGCCTCCATGAGGCAACTTTATAAATTTTGAACTTTGGTTGTATTTTTGATTTGATGTTAGGATCTAGGACTATTGCATGTGAATAATAACTTATTACAATGGTCAATTTGAATGTATTTAAAATTTAATTGAAATGATTTATTTCAAATGCTTGAAAAAACATCTAAATGACTAATGAGAACAACAAAAATTAAGAAATTGGAAAGACAAGACAAGACAACAAATTGATAAAAGAGTTCGCCAATTGGCTACGTCTTTGGTTCCCTCTCCAATGGAGTGATTTATCATTCAATTATACTCCAAAAATTCTTTACAAAGTCTCCACGATCAATGACGAAAATGAAGACAAATTCTCTCCTTCAAGCATAAGCATTTCGATAACGTTCACCTAATTTCACCTACACAAAGAGCTCACTTCCTCTGATTTCCTCAATTTCCCTCCTGATTTCCATTACCCTTACAAAGCCAAATATCCCCTTTATATACACCTTTACATGCCAATTAAGGGTTAACAATAATATTTTTCTTGTATTTCCCATATCTCCAATTTTGAGATAAAAAAAATCTTTAAATTATGGCTTATATTCATGAGCCATATAAAACCCACCTTTAAAAATCTTTTAATTTTTCTATTTATAGAGATAAATCCTCATAAATAACCTTCTCCCTTTAATTCATGGCCCTTATAATTTCAGGCTTACAATATCCTTTTCCAAAAATCTTGTTCCTAAATAATAGCTCTTATATTTTTGAGCCTTACAAAGTTAATATTTACAAATAATTCCGTTAGAAAGTTCCCGTAAACTCATGGCCCTTGTATTTTGGAGCCTTTAAAAAAATAATGTTTACAATCTTTAAAACCTTTATTTATTTTAAAATATCTTTTATGAAAATATTTTTTGATATTTTAATCCCTTAAAAATCTCATTTAAATCCCTTAAAATCTTTTAAAATCCTCTAAAAATCTTTTAAGATCCTTAAAAATCCTTAAGAATCTTTAAAAGTCTATATAAATCCCCTTAAAAATCTCGTAGTATGGGCTTTTGAAACTTAAAAGGTTTAATAATTTAAATATAAGGTAATTTAGCTTTTAAATAACCATGTCATCACCACATCATCTACATCTTCCATGCGTCACCTTTTTAACCTGCCACATATCAAACTCTAGTGATGCCACGTCTGCATTTGTACATGGTCAACCCATTTTTCTTCACAACTTTGACTAGCCATAACTTTCACGTACGAACTCAGATTTGGTCCATTCAAATTACGTCAAAAATCTCTTGATGATATCTTCGACATGGCGATGAAATCTAGAGCATATGGAACACTTCAATTTTTGATGACAAGTATCCACTTGGATCAGTCCTCCCCACTAGAGAGATTTTGGACCTCCAAAAGTTACATTTATTCAAAATTTAAGTGAGGGCATGGCCTCCCCACTTTCCTACAGAATTAAAAAAGATAAATAAATATCCACCACAAGGATCCACACATTCACAGCTTGATCAGAAGATAGTAAACACCATCAACTCGCTACTTTCAGGAATCTAGCTCATTAAAGTATTGTTGCCTCAATTAACTCTTGCACACTCTACTTTTCACACTTGTTCACACACTATACTTCCTTGTTCAAAACCATGCACAAATTTGCAAGATCTAGACTTTATTTTATACCATCTTCAACCCTAGAAGCATTCTCCAAGGTTAGCTAAACAACATTCAATTTACAAATTCAAATTAGGTGAGCTACTCAACATTCTTTTGGTAGATAAGAATGAGAGAAGACCAATTACACATTTAATTTAGACCCAAACAATATCTTTGATCAATCAAATGCTTCCTTAATTTGATGCAAATCTTCATGTAACATGTAGACACCAAGTCGGCTAAACCTAATGAAAACACAAATGATCTTTGAAGTATGCACATCTCCAGCAAGATGATCATATGTGGATCACTCAACACACTTCACCAAACATTTACCATCTCTAAGAACACTTCAGGTTCATCCACAAAAACTACACAAACTTCACTTACAAAATAATCTTCACCAGTCCAACCGGACAAACCACCAACACATAGGAGCTCTAGAGAAGGTCTTCCGGAGTGCCAAATATCAAGCACGTTTGTCAGAACATAGAAACCAAAAAATAAATCATCTCCTAGATCCATAAGATCTGAAACCAAATTCTAGAAGATTGTGGAGCTAAAAAATTTCTCCCAGCTTACAAACAAATAGTTATGTCAAACTAGTTCACATACCGATGAACATATATTCTATTCTCTATCCAGAAGCTAAAACTTAGGATATGATCTCCTTTCAAGTTTATTAACAATACCATAGATCTACATAGGAATAAGATCAACAAATAAGAAATGTATAACACAATACCAAAGCACACTTAGAACACACACTCAACATTGCCTTCATTATCTCTTAAATTTTCTCAAAAGCACTTAAAGAAAAAACACAACTACAACTTCAAAAATATAGGTCTATGTACTCTAAGCACTTCTACAACATCTCAACTATACAAGTACCATCTGTAAACAAACTGAACTATGTCGGCATCAATGAAAATATTAATGACAACACCACCAAACACATCCACACTTGCAACAATCTTTTCCTTTGGCATTGATGGAAACACATGATGTGAAAAACCATCAAATACACAATCACCTATTTTTTCTTGCTTTTTCTTTCCTTCAGAAGTGGCAACCTACACAAGAATGAATTTTTCACTTGACTCTATCTCCCCCTTTGACATCAATGGCAAAGGAAATTTTTCTTGAAAAAATAGTACCATATAAATATTTTAATACTCCCTCTTTGGAGTACATCACATGCTGCAACAATGCATCTTTGTAATCCCCTAAGGAGTAGACCACAACCATCAGTCCAGATCAAAATAATTTATGAAACCACATAACTGATGCACCTCCATGTGCACTTAGTTCAAGGAAGGAGGGGCAGTAACCCCTAACTTCCCCCTGAGATACTCAAAAGTATCCTTCGGAAGGTATTTAGTTAATATATCTTAATTTTTTTCCTTGGTAGGTACATGTTCAAGTCTAACTTCATTCTACAATACTTTCTCCCTCAAGAAGTGATAGCTGATAAATGTGTGCTTTGACCTAGAATGCATCACTGGATTCTTTGAAATTTTTATAGCACTTGTATTGTCACAAAGAATAGAAATAGCTTAATCACAAATCACACCTATGTCCTTCAAGGTTTGCTTCATCCAAAGTACCTGTGTATAGCAGGATGTTGTTGCAATACACTCAACTTCTGCAATGGATAAAGAAACTAAATCATATTTCTTACTCAACCATGAAACCATGCACCTCCATTTGTACTCTTATGGTCATCTAGACAACCAACCCAATCTGCATCAATATAGGAATTTAATGTGAAATCATTATCCTTTGGATACCATAGCACATAATTTGGAGTTCCCTTAAGATATCTAAATTTCCTCTTCATAGTTGTAACATGTGCTTCCTTAAAGTTTTTGCTTGAAATCTTGCAACCAGACATACTGCATGCATGATATCTGTTCTAGTAGCAGTAAGATACAATAGTCCACCAATCATAGATATATGCATGCTTTGATCAACTTTAGAATATTCATCATCCTTGCTAAGCTTACATCTTATTATCATAGGAGTATAGACAGGTTTGGAACCATCCATTCCAAACTTCTTCAATAATTCCTTAACATACTTAGATTGTGAAATGAATATCCCCTTCTCAATTTGATTTACTTGAAGTCCACAGAAGAAATTCAACTCACCAATCATCTAGACATTTCAAATTATTTCTACATCTCTTCTACAAATTTCTGGCACATACCTTCTTTTCCACCAAAGGTAATGTCATCAACATATACCACAACTACCAACATCTTGTTTCTCTCAACTTTGAAGTGTAAATATTATTGTCTATATATCCCTTACTAAATCCTTGTTGTGTCAAGTATCTATCAAACCTTGCATAACAAGCTGTAGGAGCCTATTTAAGTCCATAAAGTGCATTCTTAAACTTGCAAACCATGTCCGGTTTTTTTGACAGTTGAAAACCTTCTGGTTGCTCCATATACACTTCATCTTCCAATTCTCCATTTAGAAAATCATACTTGACATCCATTTGGTACACTTTGAAGTCTTTATGAGCTAAGAATGCCAAGAATGTCCAAATGGCCTCCATTCTTGCTACAAGTGCAAATGTTTCTTCAAAATATATTCCTTCAACCTCTAAATATCCTTTGCATACAAGTATTTATTTATTCCTTACCACTCCACCATCTTCATTCAGCTTATTCCTAAATACCCATTTTGAACCAATCACATTCTTATTTGCAGGTCTAGGGACTAGTTCACATGTATCATTCTTCTCTATTTGCTAGATAGTTCCTCATTCATTTCTCTTATCCAAATATCGTCATTACATGCTTCACTCATAGTCTTAGTTTTTATCTTAGAAAGTAAACACAAGTTTACCTCAACCACTTTTCTTCTTGTCTTCACACCTTCTCTTATTTTCCAATTATTTATTTCTCTGAATGATTTCTTTATACATATTTAAGAGTCTTAGGTGTAGGTTCCATAATCTCCTCTTTAGCACTTTGTTATTTATCTTAATTTTCTTCTTCTTCTTGCATGTGCTCATAGATAAGATCATCTAATTCAACTTCAGTTATCTCAATTGGTCTTTAAATAGCTTCATCAACCTTTACATTAGCACTTTCAAATATTTTCCACAATCTTTTATTAAAGCATCTATATGCCTTGCTATTATTTGAATATCCAAGAAATATTCCTTCATCACATCTAGCATCAAACTTGCCAAGATTTTCATCATAGATATTTTAATGTAACAGTTTCTTCCAAACACTTTAAAGTATTTAATAGTAGGGTTCTTACCAGTTGATAACTCATAAGGATTCTTAGTGTTGTTATCTTTGATCTAAACTCTGTTGAGAATGTAAACAAAAGTGTGAATTACTTTTCTCTAGTACACATCAGTAACATCTGCTTCTTTCATCATAGTTTTGGAAGCTTCTTGAATAGTCTAGTTCTTCCTTTCTACAACTTCATTTTGCTAAGGAGTTCTAGGAGAAGAATAATGTCTCTTTATTCCATGTTCTTCACAAAATGCATTAAATTCACCAAAAGTGAATTCTCCACATCTATCAGATCTTAAACACTTTATTCTTCAGTTTACCTCATTCTCTACTCTTGCCTTGAATAACTTGAATCTATCAAGAGCCTGAGCTTTCTCTCTAAGAAAAGTCACCCATGTCATCTTAGAGTAATCATCAACCAATAAAGTACTTTTCTCCATTAAGGCTTCATATTCTTGTAGGACAATAGAGGTTTGTATGAACTAGTTCCAATATTCTAGTAGATGTTTGTTCTTTTCCTTTAAAAATGCTTCTTGTTTGTTTTCCTAGCTAACAAATTTTGCAACTTGAATTTGAAGGCTTTTTTATTCTAGGCATATCTTTGACAAATTCCCTAGAACCAATCCTAATTAGATTGTCAAAATTTACATGTCCCATCCTCTAATGCCATAGTCAACTTTCATTAATTTGTGAAAAAAAACACTGACCATCATCACTCTTAAGTTGATAGATGTTTCCATGAGTTCTTCTTCCTATTGCTATCACAATTTTGGATCCTTTTCTAATCTCACAAGTGTTATCCTGAAACACAAGCTTAAATCCTTTGCTACACATTTTTCCAAAACTTAAGAGATTATGCCTTAAACCCTTAACATAATAGACATCGTCAGTACTATGCTTTCCATCAAAACTAATTGTTATTTTACCAAAAATTTAGCACCAGAGTCGTCTCCAAACATAACTATTCCTCCATCATACTTTTCAAGTTTATTGAACTTGCTATTATCTCCAATTATGTGATTTGAACACCCAATGTCAATTACCCAAAAGTATTCATCTTGTCTAGCATGAAAAGAAGTCACCAGAGTACCTTTCATCTCATCTTTCTTGCTCTTTGGACCAAATTCCTTCGCATATCTTCCATGTTTAACAGCTAAAGATTTATTTTCCAGTGCAAGAAATAAACATTCATCTTTATCCTCCTCAAAATAAGACTCGTCATCAAAATTATTGCATCTTCTTTGACATAATAAAATTTCTTGAACTTCCTATCCTTCTTGTCTCTGTAATTATTATTATTATCCTTGTTCTTCTTGTGTGTAGCTCTATTAGGACATCTTGATGCATAATGACCAATATTTCCAAAACTAAAACACTTAAAAGGAAACATACCTTTGTATTTTCTAGTACATTTCTTCAACTTCCTTGTGAATTTTGCTTCTAGCTCTTCTAAATCATCATCTGAGTCATCTCCTATCTTCATTAATTTAAAGGCTATTTTTGTTTTCTCCTTATTTCTTGAAAAATTTCTCATCACAAATGCAATCAAGACACCAAATAGGTGCTCCTTAGTAAATACCTCCGGATCATATGATTCTTCAATAGCAAAGACTTTGTCACTGTAATTCTCAAGTAGGGTCATCAATATCTTCTCAATTATATCTTCATCTGACATGGTACCACCTTGATTCTTAATCTCATTTTCTATGAGTTCAACTCTCTGATAATAGCTTGCAATATTTTCACCCTCTTACATTCTCAATTTCTCAAATTTTCGCTTAGCAGTTAGCTTCCTTGACAAATTTACTCTATCATTTTCTTCATAAATGTCTTTCAATTTATCCCATACTTCATAAGCAGTGCCTAAAGAAATAACTTTTTTCCTTTGAGTTCTGGATAGAGCACTGAAGATAACATACCTTGTCTTTTCATTCTCCTCATAAGCCACAATATCATCTACAAAGGAAGGACCGGTAGCAGGTGCAACATACTTTGTCTCCACAAATTTCCACGTCTTAAAACCAAGAGAAACCAAATAACCTTTCATGTGTTGTTTCCAATCACTGTAATCACCTCCATCAAAAACAAGGATTTGCAACTTGTGCACCATCTAATCTACCTCAAGCAGTTAAGATTTTCACCTATGAACCAGAGCTCTAATACCAATTGTTGGAATGCACAAGACAACTAAGAGGGGGGTGAATAATTTGTATCAAATTTATTTACCACTAACCTTGATCAATTCAACTTTAACCCAATCTATTATTAAGCGTAAACATGAAATGAAAATAATAGAAAGAAAACACCAATGACACCAGATTTACATAGAAAACCCAATGAGGGAAAAACCACAGTGAGGATTAGCTCACAATATAGTAATAATGCAATACCCAATACACAGGCTCACTACCAGAGGGCTCACTACCTAGATACAAAGGCTCACTTCATACAATAAGACTCACTATCTAGAAGGAGGATCACTACCTAAAAAATTACAAAAGATAAATAAAGATCCACCACAAGGTTCCACACATTCATAGCTTGATCAAAAGATAAAAGACACCATCAACTCACTGCATTTAGGAATCTAGCACATTAAAGTATTGTTGCCTCAATTCTCTCTTGCACACTCTACCTTTTGCACTTGTTCACACACTATCATTCCTTGTTCAAAAACACACACAAATTCAGAAGATATTGACTTACTTTTATACCATCTTCAACCTTAGAAGCATTTTCCAAGGTCAGCTAAGCAACATTCAATTTACAAATTCAAACTAGGTCAGCTACTAAGCATTCCCGCAGTGGATAAGAATGAGAGAGGACCAATTACACATTTAATTCGGACCCACACAACATCTTGGATCAATCACATGCTTCCTTAATTTGATGCAAATCTTTATGTAATGTGTAGACACTAGGTCGGCCAAACCTAATGAAAACACCAATGATCTTTAAAGTATGTGTATCTCCAACAAGATGAGCACATGTGGATCACTCAACATGCTTCACCAGACATTTACCATCTCTAAGAACACTTCAGGTTCATCCACAACAACTACAACAAAATTCATTTACAGAATACTCTTCACTAGACCAACCAGACCAACCACCAACACACAGGAGCTCTGGAGCAAGTCCTTCAGAGCGCCAAATATCAAGCATGTTTCTCATAACACATTAACCAGAAAAATAAATCATCTCCCAGATCCATAAGATCTGAAGCCAAATTCAAAAAGACTATAGAGCCAAAAAAAATCTCCCAGCCTACAAACAAATAGTTTTGTCAAACTAGTCCACATACCAGTGAACATATCTTCCATTCTCCATCAATCCAAAAGCTAAAATATATGATATATTATCCATTGAAGCTTATTAACAATACCACAGATCTGCACAAGCATGGGATCAGCACATAAGAAATGAAGAGCACAATACTATAGCACACTTAGAACACACACCTAACACTGCCTTCATTATCTCTTAAATTTTCTCAAAAGCACTTGGAAAAAAACAACTACAACTTCAAAAATATAGCTCCATGTACTCTAAGAACTTCTACAACATCTCAACTATACAATACCATCCGCAAACAAACTAAACTATGTTGAAATCAATCACAATATTAATGATAACACCACCAAACACATCCATACTTGCAACAATATTTAACTCATTTGAGTAGGTTTCTAGGTGATTATGGGGTCAAGTTGTCAAATGATGCAAAATCTTGCAAATATTGTCACAAATGAAAAAAGGCAAGAAGTGGAATATGAAGAGTCACTTTTGTAAAAGGAAGGTTTGGTCCTTGGAAACTCAAGTGGAAGTTAAGATAACTGATGTAATATGTTTAAAGAGCCTTAAAAAGGCAAGGAAGAGAGTAGAGAGTTGTATCTTAAGAAATTTTGAATAAAGTACCTTGTTTTCCTATAGATTCAATGCTTTCCCTATTTTTCCAAGTATTCTACAACCTATACAACATCACCAGTCCATAATTTTTATTGGTTCTTGATAGAGTAATGTATTATCTCTCAAATAAAATTGATTTGAGAAAATTGCTTTGAGATTTAAGCTTGTTTGAGTCATTTTTCTATAAACAGTCCTAGAACCCTCATTTTAAGGGTTTGAGAGTCTAAAAAGGGAATAAGCAGCCATTACACCAATGGAAACCTTTGTAAATCAGTGGAATGGATTAGTTTAGGTTTTTTTTCAAATCGGTTGTGTTTGCAGGAGTAGAGGAAGGAAAATTGGGTGAGTTTGGTGTTGCCCTAATTGGAAACCCTCATTGTTTTAAGCAAAATTGATGACTAAGGGTTAGTGATTGAGGAAAGATCATTACTGAAGAGTGGGAAAGGGTTTAGAAAGCTTGTACAAACCATCCTTTAGGTTTTTGAGGAATTGGTTAGGTTATTTAATGTATGGAGTTCATATATCCAATAAACCCTTGTTCAAACTAGCCTAATTAGGCCTTAGAGCATCGAGACAGTCAAATTTAGAAGGATACTTTTTTTAAAAAAAATATTTGGTTTCCTAATATGTTTAATAAGGCCATAATCGGTACTTGAATCTATCTTCTATTGTGGGTAGTTCAACCTGTTTGGAAAGTTGTGCCCAATTTTGTCATTTGGAATGCGATAAGTAAATAAGCCTTTTGTGAGTGAACATTTGGAAAGGTGAGAGAACAGTGTTATCGAAGACCTTCTTTGGCTTGAACCTATCATGTTCATGATTTACAAGGTGCATTAAGGGTTCAATAAGTTATTTGGGTCCTAATTCCATTTCTTGGTGTCTTTTCACCCTAAAGAACCATGTTTTATTGAAGAGAGTTTGTGAGTATTTTGGTGATCTATCAAAATCAGTGCTTTATATCTTTAAAAACCTTTGAAACTCACCATTCTCTACATCAATTGGTATCAGAGCTGGTTGATCTGGTGGATTGTGAAATGTGTTGGTAGCAGGTACTTGTGGTCCATCTTAAAGCTGCAAGATAAAAAGAGTTATGAGAAGGTTTTTTTGCTACAAACTTGGAAGAGCTATGTGATCACTATACTCCAACAAAGATGAAGCTAGGGATAAGGTGTAGAGAGTTCATCCACTGATAGAGAGAGTGGAAAGAGGAAGCATATTCTAGGATCTTTGTTGGGTAGATGGATAGTATGTTGTGAGAGATTGTGTGATGAAGAAATGAGAGAGATGATTATATGCCTAAGGAAGAGAACATGAAGAATGCAACCATTTCAAACTACGAAGATGCTGAAATAGTAGCTATGAAACATAATTTGATTTTAGAGGCAAATGATATTAAGTTGGGGTTCATTTTTTCTTCTTTGAAGGTCAAGGATGAATTGATTTTGGAAATGGAATAAATGGATTAAGAAACTTTTTTTTAGAATGGTAGGAGAAGGTTGAGTGACAGGTAAAAAGTTAGGTTTAATACTATTTTCAAAGGAAGAACAGGTCAAGGATGAATCATCAAATGAAAGACAACATTCGACAAAGGTTAAATGCAAGTTTTCAGTTGTTGGTGATTCAAAAGACTACTTGGAGGCTGAAGAATCATATTGACAAGCTTTAATCAATTATGCATCATTTTCCTCAAGAGGACATTGGGCAAACTTTTTTCCAAGAGTATGGTGCAGGGCACCATGTGAATTCCATGCCTCCATGACCCAACTTTGTAAATTTTGAACTTTGGTTGTATTTTGTTTGTAATGAGGTCATATTTGGACAATTTCTAATGTATTTAAGTCATTTTATTAGTTTTATAGGTTATTATAGGGTCAAGTTGTCAAATGATGCAAAATCTTGCAAATATTGTCAAAAATGCAAAAATGCAAGTGGAATATGAAGAGACACTTTTGTAAAAGGAAGGTTTTTTCATTGGAAACTCAAGGTGAAGTTAAGATAGATGATGTAATATGTTTAAAGAGCCTTAAAAAGGCGAGGAAGAGAGTAGAGAGTTGTATCTTAAGAAATTTTGAAAAAAGTACCGTATTTTCTTGTAGATTCAATGTTTTCCCTATTTTTGCAAGCATTCTACGACCTGTATAGTACCACTAGGCCATACTATTTATTGGTTCTTGATAGATTAGTGTATTATCTCTAAAATAAACTTGATTTGAGGAAATTTCATTAAGATTTAGGCTTGTTTGAGTCATTTTTTTAATAAACAATCCTGGAACCCTCATTTTAAGGGTTTGAGAGTCTAAAAAGGGAATAAGCAGCCATTAAACCAATGGAAACCTTTTTAAATCAGTGTAATGGGTTATTTTAGGTTCTTTTTCAAATTGGTTGTGTTTTGCGGAGCAGAGGAAGGAAAATTGGGTGAGTTTGGTGTTAGTTGAAAACCCTCTTTATTTTGAGCAAAATTGATGCATAGGGGTTAGTGATTGAGGAAATATTATTGATGAAGAGTGGGAAATGGTTTAGAAAGATTCTACATACCCTCCTTTAGGTTTTTGAGGTGTTGGTTAGGCTATTTAAGGTATGGATTTCATAGATCCAATAAACCCCTATGCAAAGTAGCCTAATTGGGCCTTGTAGTAGTGGGACAGTCAAATTTAGAAGGATACTTTTCAAAAAATCATATTTCTTCTCCTAATATGTCTAAGAAGACCATAATGGGTACTTGAATCTTTCTTCTATTGTGGGAGGTTTGGCCTATTTGGAAAGTTGTGCCTAATTTTGTCATTTGGAATACTAAAAGCAAATAAACCTTTTGTGAGTGAACATTTGGAAAGGTGAGAGAATAGTGTTATAGAAGACCTTATTTGGCTTGAACCTATCATTTTCATGATTTCAAATGTGTATTAATGATTCAATAAGTGATTTGGGTCCTAATTCCATTTTTTGGTGTCTTTTAGACTTGAAGAACCATGTTTCATTAAATAGAGTTTGTGACTATTTTGGTGATATATCAAAATCATTGCTTTGTATCTTTAAAAACCTTTGAATCCCACCATGCTCTACATCTCTTATAGGAAACTATAGTACCCATCTGGATGAGATAATCTTGTTCCCTAATTAGATCAACAATAAAATCATCAATTTTAGGTATTGACTAGTTTGCACCTAAAGTCCTCTTTATAGAATAAAACTTGGTTCACACAAAAAATAAATATGAAGGGACCAATTTATATAGAGTTTATAAGATTATTTTATCATATTCCTTCTCTATTCCACATTCTTTTATTTGTTGGAAAAGTGATTCGAACATTGTGAAGTACTCTTGCAATGTTTTGAAATCATTTGTACTTATAATTATCAACTCATTTTCTTATTCATGACCATTGATTCCATATACTTTTCCAAATATTTCCTCAAGAGCTTTCCATATTATTGTTGGGTTTTTATTTCCTCCACATGAAATCAAAGTTGTGGAGAGAGAAATAAACATTAAAAAAAAAATCCTAATTGTATTTGTTGAGCCACTTCTCTTTATCTTTAACTGTGTTTGGCTCCTTTTCACTGCCCATAGTTTCTCTAAACAACCCTTTTCTTTTTAGTGAATGTTGAACTTGCATTTTCCATTCATGATAGTTAAATGACATGTGAGGATTTTATTTTTTTGGCTACATGCTTATTTTTTATTTGTAACTATTAAAATATTGAAAGAAATTGAAATTTAGAGTGCTTTTAAGCACAACTCTTTCACAACCCCCATCTTTCATTATTTTTTATTTTTATTTCCCCCTTTATTTTAGCACTTTATTTTAGTGCATATATTTTCTTACAAAAATGAAGGTGAAAAAGGCACTTTGTATCTTAGTGTGAAATCACTATCATTGGATAGAGCTTGAAAAAATAAGCACTTTTGAAAAAATGGAACTCAATTTCAAGCTACTGTTTACAAGTTATAGTAGTTTTAAATTTTGATTCTACTTTAAATTTACACAAATTAAATTTTGCAATAACAAAGTTTCAAAATAAGTATTATAGTATAGGCAACTGTTTATCAGTATTTATTAGCAAACTTGTTAGGGTGCCTCCTCATGTAATAATAATATTATCAACTAGTGTGTCTTAATTGAAAAATAAGTCTGAAATTCATAGCGTGAATACCTACTACAAATGCTTCAGTGAGGAGGTATGGATACTCCAATTAGCCCAGTGAGTACTCATAGATAGATGGTTTTTTGTGGCACAATTTTGGAGCTTTGATTAAACAAAATCATGTTGGAACTACATTTTATGTTCATTGGAGTGGTTAAACTCATCATAGGTCGACAATATTTGTTGTCAAATGAGTGGTATAGGGTGGATCCAAACATTTTCGCACGGTTTATGGTGACAATAGAATTGACTTAAAAAAATTGAACGTGGTGGTGGTGGAAATGGATCTTGCAAGATTTGTATACCTAAAATTTTAGGTGGTCTATGTTGGTGTTTAAAATCCACATAGCTATTGCAGATCTCTAAGAGGTAGCCAACCCCTATCAAGGACAACTGCAACCACTAGTGGCCAACGAACGAGATTCAGTTGAGGACTTAACTCTCCTACACTTTTGGCTCTGTAGGACCAAGGCTAGTAAACCTAAATGTGTTCATAAGAATGTCTCATGACTGGTAAGAACACTTCCCACATATAGATCACAAATCCTACACAATCAGAGGTGCAGTCATCATTTCATGGTATTGGCAGACCAGAGAATGATTACCAGTGCCAAAGAGCAACGGAATTGATCCACTTACTACAAGGAAATACCTCCTGAAGGAGGACAAGGTTTTAACAATTGTTTCTGTTTAGTATTTGGATTACCATGCTTAGATCTTACAGTCTTAAACCAAAAAAAGGGGTACAAACATTGTTTAGTGCCTCATCCATTGGGCAATGGAGTCATATAGAATAAAATCCCGATACTATGAACTTATCTTCATATAGCATTACTATCATGAGATATTTCAGTACATTAAAATAGTACTTCTTCAAGAATCCTGAGCATATACAACCATGAACATGTAATTGACTCTTCAAGAATTTGATTAACTCCTTAAGTTAAAGCAAGAACAACTAACTACACTTTCAATTAATTGTTGAAACTAAAAGGATGAACCCTTGATAACTCCATTCATAATCCATGGTACACACACAGGAGAGTAAACCATCTTAATTTTATAGATTTCTTTTAATATCAGTAATTTTAAAAAGCATATCATACTAACTGTATACAAATCCCCACCCGGGATGATTTCCTGACAAAAAAATTCATAACACTTCAACCGTAAGACTGACTGTACAAACTTCAAAGCTTTGGACCCAAAAAATTCCTGACCCTACAATGAGCCATGAAATCTCCTTTATATAACAAGAGGGAAACAAGTATTAGGCTACATTGTCGATACAAAATTGAATTTCAACTCAAAGTGAAATTCAAATTTACATTCCTTATCATTAGATGACATCGTGCATGATCGAAGGAATCAAAAACGGTTACACTGTAACCAGTCGGAGAACAAAATTTCATGCAAAGCACGTGCACGTCTACGTCCACATCCATATGATGAAATAGCAACAGAAAACACGTCCAACAAACCCACCACTGGTAACCATCAAGAAAACACACGGCCACGATACAGGCGACTACTTCGAGTCCACGCCTGTGACAACAACGAAACCACCTCTCCCTTTTTAGCCTTGCAAGCACCACCCCTAACAACTGGAGCCGGTGCCAATGCAGTTATCGATTCAATCACCATGGCCTCCTCGTTTACTCCAATGAGTTCAATCAGAGTGGCCAAGTAACACCTATAGTCTAAATCAGTGTCAGATTCATCCGAATCTGAAATGATCACTGGGGACGAACAGTGCACTGGCTTCTTTCCAGCATTTCTTGTAGCACCCTCGAGCAATATGGGTGTAACAAGCTCCATCATGACTGGCAACCCATGGGATCCCAGCCTCGTACTCCTATGCTTAATTAATTTATCCATGAAAGAAACAGAGCTCTGCAACACACAGGCGAAGAAACCTTCCTGTACACAGATATAAGAAGATGCAATACTGATTGCATACAACTCATTCAGCATTTATAGAATAGCCCAGCATGCAGGGTATGATTACTTGAAGGAAATTCAAGCATTTGAATAATTAGTGACCAAGATAACCATGAATACTCCTAGTAGAATGGCACTGTTCGCACGCCGGAGGAAATCAGGTGGAGATCCTCTGGAGAAGGAAAACCTATGCCATTAATGACACAAGCAATGGCCAAGCAATATATGCCACGCGGACAACTCACACACCCCCTTCTTGAAATTGAACCGCTGATTCGAACCACATAGTGACAAAACAGAGGGCAAAGATTAATTCCATGGATGTTGGCAATCCACCTCGATGCCCTCAGAAAACATAACCAATAAAAACCCTCAAAAATAGTAGATCTAAACCACACAATGGGACCCACATAGTCCCATTTGCAAGAAAAGTGAAGCCACGTGCCATGCCCTCACAGACCTCGCAATACCCTCCCGAATATTTACTCCACTCATGCAAGGTGTGCGAGAAACCATAATTAACCCTATTATTAATGGCCATCACCAGTGAAAAGATGGCCCCATGTCATATCCAACACCTTAGGAAGAAAACCCACTCATCCGTTCACGCCAGATGGCGACATCTCACGAGCCTCACACCATTTTGGTGACGCCAACAGGGAAACCCGCGAGGTCAACGAGAAGCGGCCAAGATCCACTCTTGCAATCGGACTTTTCATCAAACTTCAGATAGAACATTGAAGTGGGGCCTGCATTGAAATTCCCGGTGGTGTAGAACATAAGCCATCATGCCAAAAGAGCGACGAATCAGGTGAAATGGGGCCGGTTAAGCACGACCTGAGAGGGATAAAACCTCACTTAAGTGACCGGTTCTCCCTGGCAGCAAGTCACCATTGAAACATGACAAGAGGGTTTCAGAAGGTTGATAATCAAAGTTACCATGAGTAACTTTGGAACCCTAAAACCTCAGCCCAATTCTCCTAGAAAATTGAAGTCCCGTCAGTCTAGAGGAGGTATTGGAAGTTGTTCCCTTGGGTCTTTGTAACCCTAGGCCCAATAACCTAGAGCGTCTTTTGGTTCTACGCGAGGAGGTAACCTTTTACCCTTTCATATTTGATATCAAAGGCGAGGTGTTGCACAAAATAGAGACTAGGTGAAGGTGGCATTAAGCTTCTTGAAGAAAATGTTTCCTATTAAGCCAACCCAAGAATTTGAATGGGTAAGAAATTTTATCAATTATATATAATAAATTGCTAATGTATTGTCTACTTTATTCTGTAAGGTCTACATTTTTTCCTTTTTGTCAATAAGCATACAATTTTTTACCATAGATGGCAATTTTATTCAGCAGTAAGATTTTGAAGTCACTTTTGGGCTATTGGGGTTTGGATTCTAAATTATTCAAATTTAGTTTTAAATGTGGATGGATGTTTGAGCACCAAGAATTTTGAGTAGTTGCTTCATGCTACATATTGGGGGGTAGTTTACATATGTATTTATAATTTTTCCATTGATGGGCCTTGGCTACAATTATTTTTATTTTGAATTTCAAGTTAAATTTTCAGTCCAGTGGGATGAATATTCTCCCCTGGCTTAGATGTTATGAACCTATAAGAATGTATTTCAGCTATAAGATCAATGTAAATACTTTAGGCCTTTTTCCTTTTATTAAAAAAAAAGAAATTTGTAAGGTTTCTAAGGTATTACAAACCCCTCAACTCTAAATAAAATGCATTATACATTGTTCATTCCAATCTACCTCCTATCACAACCCATGATGCTCTAAGTAACTTGATAAGGTTAAGAAATTACTCAATAAAATTTGTCCCATCAAAATAAATTATTCAACTCAAAGATACATTTCCACATGTACTTCCAATGATATAAAAAGAAGTAATTCCACACTATAATTAATGTTGTGATTAGGTTTCAACCATAAGTATTAACATCTCATCTCTTTTCAACCATTTCAGTCAATTTTATGGGCTCTTCTCTACCCTTTGCAATAAAATTGATAGACACAATCAATGCTCACAATAATAGAAGCCATAAATAGAATTATTTTCTCATTCTTATAAGTACTTCCACACATTTTGAAGGGGTAATTTCTACATGAGGGTGTTGATCATGATGGCATAAAAAGCATGGGTGAAATATGTGGCAAAAAATAACCAAGGATCTTTTCCCAAGGCTACTCTAATGCACTAGATTATATATTGCTATGCTTTAATTTTTAATAAAAGGATGAGAAAATAGAGAAATAATTAGGGCATAGTAGAGGAATAAAATTGCTTAGTAGAACCCTAGGATTCTTAATCTCTAGTTATTGGATATGACATATCGTAACTATAATAATCAAGGTTCATAAGAAAACAAAATTTGGAACCTATAAAGAGTTAGTAGTTGAAGGAAACTTAAATCTTGATTGAGTCTCTTGCTATGTGTGGTGTACACTTTTGGATGGATTTTGATTAGTTGGCTAGCTAGACAATTGTAAAATCCTTCTAAAGATTCTATAAGGTATATTTTTATATAATAATAAAATAAATGCATAGGTATTCTCATATATTACAAAGTAGAATCATTTAATATTCTATAAATATTTACTATATTTGTAAGTATATGTCTAGAACCTAGTTTGGATGTACATTTTGGAAGACAGACTTTTGTGATATATTCATTAAGCTAGCACTATTAGTATTAGTTATTGCATATTTTGAATGATTTTAGTGACTCTTTTTCTCAAAAAGATATAGGAACTATTTTTCTACTAGATCCACCTCCTCATCATCCCACAAAATGCCAAGAAAAACTAAATTTAAAACAAAATTTTAATTTATGTTCTTGTTGTCAAACAGATTGCACCCGTATGCTTAAATATTGAAATTTAGAAATCTGTTGAAACATTGGAACTAATTCCAAGTTGTAGGTATCCTATAAGGAATTAGAACTCCAGATTCTAGGTTGGTTCCTATGAATTTTTCTGATTAATAATTGGGTAACTTGGTTGGGAAAAGGATAAAGACTAAAACTAAAAACTGAACAATGAAATTTAACTATGGTGATGCACCAAAGAATTAAAAATGCAAACTTAACTAACAGAATGATTACTGACTATTCTGATTCGCACAACATGATCTAAAAGCTCAAAACACTTGAATGTTTTAAACATAGGCTTTTAAAAGAAGAAATCATAGAAGGGAAATATGATTCCCACAATAGGACTGTTTTGATTATTGATTAGCACAATGTTTAACTAGTGGATTTAAACTTGGATGCATACAGAAATTCATTAAGGAGACAGAAATATTTAAAGGTTTCAAAAACTGCAAACACAATAAACACTTCGATCAATCCTGCATGACAATGATGCTTGAAAACTTGAAGGCGAATTCTAAAAAAGATGGTAATGAAAGGAGTCCTTTTGCAAAAACACACTAAATGACTTGTAAACCTATTGTTGTATTAATCTAAAAAACAAAGCTGAGTTACAAAATAATTCTCTTTGCAGAGTGCAAAGGAGAAAAATAAGAACTAAGGAAAAAACAATTAAGTTTTTTCAATATATACAAAAATCCTTTCCAAAAGCCATGGAAAAAAGAACTAAAAGTCAAACTCCAAGAGAGGGTGATAACTCCAAGGAAAATTCTGAGCAAAAGCAAATATCTCTGAAAAAGGGAGTCAAACCCATGCGAAAATGAGTGCATGATGGTCCAAACTCACAGTCAATTCATAACTGAAACATGGAAGACTCAAACTAAACTGCAAATCCCTAAAAATGTGGGCCTAAGCATGCAAAAATCACCTCATTTGTATCAATCCACCCATGCAAAAATGGAACTCCACTTTGCCCAATATTCTATGTTTGCATTTGAGATAGTTAAATAAATTAAATGATTTATATTTTATCATTTAATTTATCAACTTTACAAAAAATAATGCAAGGCATAAATATTTTAATTTATATCTAAAAATGGAATTTAGACTTGGTCTCCATACTTAACAAATATTTGCAATATATGCCTTCATTATTCATAGCATATTTGGTCGACTATTTCATACACCATTTAATTGCAAGTATTGCCAATAATCATCACCGAGCATTGTTTTATTTGGGCATCTTTGAAAAAGTCGACCCAAATGACTAAGGAGAATTGACCTAAAAGTCTATATCATGGGTATTGTATAGAAAAGTCAAACCCGAAATCTACCCTATTCTTTCACTTCACCTTGTCACTTGCTGGAGACGATTCATTGTGCCACCATGCTAAGGGTTTGGAGCTATGTGACCTCCATTCAAACCATCTTCTCTCAGACTTTGTACCAGATCTAGCCTCTAATACTCATGGTAACCTTGATTTCTTATTTATGTGCTCTTTCCACTCACTGGTCGCCATGAGAGGGTTCGAATTTTGAGTTTACAAGCTTTTGTGAAGACATTTGGCTGTGACTTTCTAATCTCCAACAGGCAACAATGGTAAGCCCTCGTTGCTACTTGCCTTCCATTGTCTGAATATCAATCTTACAACAAATTTGAAGATTTAGAACAGATGAAAAGAAAATGTGGAAGACCCCCTGCTTGATATTCTGGTGAAACTGAGCTCGTCCATTGCTATGTATGCACCCTGAAAATAATAATCATAATGTTCTCGGTATCTATAAAACTCTTGCATTTTGAAATTTTCCTTTGCAAAAACTGGCCATGTACAGGCCGCGGCTAGTATCATTCATTCTAAAAAGATTTCTCTGTGTGTTTTTCCTTAACTTGAAATCTACTATTCTTGGCCACCATGTATATATGCTCGAGCTATGTGTTTGCTTGGAATTTCTAGTCTTTGTTTGGCCAAACTAGGTATTAGCTAGAACACCATACATTTCCTATGATTTTCCTTTGTCTGTGGGTTTCTTTGTTTCACAGGCGCTAGATATGATAGTTCATTAATTCTTTTGAAACTCTTGGGAACACTCCTCCAAAACAAAAGCTTATAAAAGCTTTATACTTTGTATAAGATCAAAAATTCCTTTAGATGAATTTCTTCTCCATTACACAAGTTGTGACTCTATGTTCTAGTTATACTTTCACATCTTTGAAAGAAACCCTACATGGGTATTAGCCACGAGCTTTGTACCTCTCTGTTGTTTTTTTTATATATTGTGAAAGGCCGCCAGATTTGACCTCATTTTATATCGTGCCACTATGCTCCAGTTATACTTATTTTTTGTTCATGAGGAGTTTGACTTGAACTATGAATCTTTTGGAGTTTTCACTCTCATTCATCTTTTTTTGTTGTATGAAATATTCTCATTTCTTTGCTGACAGCATCATGGCTTCTTGATATTTCATGATTAGGACATTCTCTCTGCCATTTTTTAATGATTTACTTGCCACTACTACTGATGGAATAATGAGGTCTCCTCTGGTTTTCTGGGTAGAAACCCCTAACACTTACTTTATCTGTATGAAATTATTACTCAAGGTTGCAGCCTCTGTATTTTTGTAACATTTCTTGAGCTGGGAAAGAGGACTTTTCTTGATTTTTTGTAGTATCACTATATTTAAGAAGCAACTCATTCGGTAACAGATCTCTTTGATAAAATTTCCTTGCCAGGATCTTATCCTTATTGATGGCCTTGCTTGTCACAATCGGACCTATTTTTGCATTTTTGATGTGATTATGAATGGTCTCTACAAACGCTTAGCAGGAACCTCAAACTCGTCTTACACCCCGTGATTCCTTAAATGTCCATATGTTACTCTCAGAACTCTTTATATCTCCCAATCACTTATATCCTTAAGACATGCATTCTAGTATTTGTGGTTATTTTAGATGTATGACTATCCTTTCCATCTTTGTTGTTGTCTCACCTTCAATCGAGCTTCTTATCATCATGATATTGTGCAATCTTTGAGGCACAACAAACCTTGTTTCAAGGTCATGAATGAACAACTGTAAATTTTCAGTTATTCACAATCCTTCATATATCTTTGCTGGCTATAATAGTTACTATGTAATGAAACTCTACTGCTGATCACTATCATATGTAGTTTGCACTAGAAATTGCTATTTGATGTTTTTCATTCATTTTAGAACTGCACCCTGTTGAAACAATATCACTATCTTTATTGACACTTCAATAGCACTATTTCAAGTAATTGTACAGCCCCTTGTGTCCCTCTTACAGCTTTCTCTATACTTGAATCCCCTGTAAATGAAAAAGAGCATAATTTTGTTGAACCAGACATGGTTGTAACTTCCTCAATATATGATTCCTAACCATTACCACCAATGAGCAATTGTACCTATCATGTATCATTGCTCCTCCTATAGATTGTTATATGCTTTTGAAATTATGAAAACATCTCAATGCACAAATACTCTATTTCTCTTCAATTTAAAGAGGCTCTATACTTCATTTAGATGTATATTGAGAATGAAAAGTAGAGCTGAAACAAAATATCAATGAAATCCATGAATTCTCACACTGTTTGATCCTTTCTTGTCATGAAGAGAAAAGTTATGTTGTATTCCCAAACTATTTTTTTTAAATCTCTTTGAAATAAAGATGCTTATTTGATTATTTCTTTGCTTCAGCAGCTATTTTGGTGACTGTTTTAACATTAATGAACTCTCATATGTAACTTGAGAGCGTATCCTTTTGATATGTCAGGCTCAACCCTTGTGGGAGCCCGTTTTACTCCACATATCTAATAAGATGATCACGAACATAATGCACCTATTCTTGCACAGTGAAGAAACATGTTAGAAAAATAAAAGAAACCGAAAGCTTTTTCTTTTCTTTATGTTGTTTGAATTTCGCAATCATCTGATGGATGTTTGATTGAATGTATCTTGTATTTTTGTTGGTAGCATAGGCATATGGTAGGATTTGATCCACATTGCTCTAACAACATTTCCCTCAACTTGCGGGTACGTTGGAGCTGGAGCTGGCATCACAACATTCCTCAAACTGTCAACGATTCATCATTCCAGACAATGACGAATCACTTTCTACCCTATGCTTTCACTATTCTCAGTTGTATAGTTTTCATTTACTCGTGCATCTCTTTTTTTATTGTAAAAATCAAATAATAAGTTTCTCCCATGGCTTGTGTGGGATTCTATTTCGTACATTATGAATAAAACAACAAAAATTATCCAAACTTATGATATCATTTTTTGAAATGTTTTTGCATAATATCACTGAAATTTAAACTGTTATCAAACAATGTACAATATGAGTACCTTAGCAGAATTTTTTTTAAACAACTTGTGTACCTTAGCTTGAATTTACAATTTAGCTCTACCTATTTGAGCTGGTAGCAAAAAATAGGTAACAAATTGGCGACCTCTGCAGAGTTTTTTCCTGCTAAACACCATAGACCAGTTATGTAGCTTATCCATTGGGTATGGAGTCCATCTTTGATCTTAACCTCCTCTAAAAAACTTTGTAACTTAGTATCGCATAAAAACTGAAAGAAACTACTGCAATTCTGTTTATGACAGAATCTAAAACCCCAGTGCAGTGATTGCACTTTATTGAAAGAAACAAAAATGAATGAAACTAATGTGCAATGAGCACTTATTGACAGCAAATTGAACTAAAAATTTAAACTACTATGTACAGCAGCAATTAAAACTTCTTAATAGCATTGTTTGAGATGGATCCCGTTAACGGGGATTGGCAACACTTCTCCATCCAACCTTGAGAGCTGGAAAGCATTGTTCTTTTTCTTTGTTATTATAATGTATGGGCCATCCCACATGGCATCAAACTTAGAATTTTTGTTAGGCTTGCTCTTCAACTCATCCCATTTGAAAACCAAGTCACCTACATTGAAGACTCTTGCAACTACTTTTCTATCAAACGTCTTTTTCATCTAAGAATGATGAATCTGAAGCTTTCTAAAAGCTTCTTTCTTGGTTTCATCCAACTCTGTTAACTTAGCAAGCCTAACTTGCATTGGTTTCTCCTCAAGTAACTCCAGTTCCTTTATGTAACTCAGAGTTGGGAATTCTATTGATATAGGCAAGTTGGCCTCTTTACCATAAACCAAAACATACAGTGAAAAACATGTTGACCATTTTGGTGTAACTCTATAAGCCCAAAGAGCTAATTTAAGCTTGGCATGCCATGACCTCTTATTATCTTCAATTGTCTTTTTAATGATCTTAATCAGATTCTTGTTTGTCGACTCTGCTTGTCCATTGCCCTGGGGGTAATAATTGGATGAAGTGTTCAAATAAATTTTATTCTTTACTGACCAATTTGAAACTTTTAAGCCAACAAAGGCTAAAGAATTATCTAAAATAATGAACTCAGGTGTACCAAACCTAGAAACTATGTCTTGATAAAAATTTAGGATCGATGTTTCATTTGAATCTTTCAGAGCGACTGCTTCTTCCCATTTCGTGAATTAATCTGTTGTTATTAAAATCCACTTGTGCCCTACATTTGATGGTGGGTTAATAGGGCTGATAAAGTCAAGTCCCCACTTTCTGAATGGCTGCTCAACTTGAATTGGATTCAGAGGAAAGGCTGCTAACTTTTTTTTTTTCTGCAAACAGTGAACATTTAGTATATTTTTTGACATAAGCATAAGCATCCTTGAAAAGGTCTGGCCAATAATACCCTGATTTCTTGATTTTTAAAGCTGTAGTACATGGTGCAAAGTGACCTCCAGCAGGTCCATCATGGAATTCCTCCAGAATTCTTTCAATCTGATATGGGTTAATACATTTGAGGAATACTCCATTGAAGTCCTTTTTATATAAAACATCATTTATAACTACATAAGGAATTGCCTGCAATCTATAATATCTTCGTTTAGATTTGTCCATACCTTATGGGCAATATCCAGTATGCAAGTAATGGATCATTTGATGAATCCAATCAGCTAGAACAATTGAAATAGCAGGTTCCTCTTCATTATTCAGAACTGTGATGACCTCTTTATTATTGTTCTGTTCATTTTCTGCAAGTTGTTCACACAGTCCTTTACCTCGAACAAGCTTGGTAACCTTTATGTTGATATCGTACTTCATGACTTTGGTTATCTAGCCTGCGCACTTGTCATTTATGTCCTTATTTAATAGAAATTCCTTGACTATTGGATGAGCTACCAGAAAATGTATTTTATTGTTAGATAGCATATGTCTAAACTTTTTGATACTTCTTACTACAGCAAGCATGTTCTTTTCAACAAATGAATATCTAGTTTCATAATCATGTAAAATTTGACTAAAGAATGCAATGAGCTACTCAAGTCCTTGGTTATTCTACTGACAAAGAATAGCAGAAACTGTATCAACACTACCAAAAGCATTTAATATGAAATCTTTATCAAAGTTTGGATTTACTAGTGTCGGGGCTGCTACAAGTGCCTCTTTAATCTACTCAAAACATTTCTTACCCTCCTTCATCTAGTTGAACAGCATGTTCTTCTTTAGCATGGTTGTGAGAGGTTGTAGCAATGCTGCAATGTTTGGAATAAATCTCCTAAAAAAATTTATTCTTCCTAAAAAGCTCTGCAAACCCTTTTTGTGAGCAGGAAGTGGTAAATCCAGAATGGTTGTAATGCATTTTGGGTCAATAGAAATGTCGTCCTTTGAAACAATGTAACCCAGAAGCTTACCTTCGTGAATAGAAAAAAATCTCTTCTTTGGATTCAAATATATTCCATATTCTCTACATCTCTCAAAAATCTGTCTGAGATGACCAATATGTTCACTTTCTTTTCGTGAGAAAATAGTGATATCATCTAAGTAAACAAGAACAAATTTATTTATCAAACCTTAGAGAGCCATATCCATTGCTCTCTAAAAGTTTTCTCCTGCGTTTGATAATCCAAATGGCATCTTTCTATAAGCCATAGTACCCCACTTGGTGGTAAAGGCTATCTTGTATTGGTCTTCCTCCTTAACCAATATTTGGTTATAACCTGAATATTCGTCCAGCAATGAGAAACTCTTTGATCCTGAAACAACCTGTAGTATCTGCTCCATTGAAGGCAGCAGATAGTGATCCTTAAGTGAAGCTCTATTTAGATCATGAAAGTCAACGCACAGTCTTATCTCTTTGTTCTTCTTTCTAACGAGCACCAGATTGGATACCCAAGAAGTGTGCTTGATTGGAAATATAATACTCCCTTCAATCAGCTTGTTCAATTATGTTTTCATCAAGTGTTCTAGTTTTGAATTTAGGGGCCTTTGCTTCGGTCTAACTGGTTTTGCGTTGGGTTCCAGCTCAATTGTATGTTGAGCTAACTCAAGGTTAAAACCCTTCAGATCTCCATATTCCCAAGCAAAGATGTCACTGAATTCTTGAAAAAGTGAGATAAAATCTTGATGTTCCTCCTTGGTATAGACTTTTCCAAGCTTGAGAAGCTTGTCTTTAAAAAATTTCTATTGGCTCATAATGATCCTACTTCACTGTGATGCTGGATTTGTCTTTTCTAACTTAATCATCAGTGTTGAAACTAGACTCAAGAGTCACCAAACCTTTTGGCAGTTTATTACACTTTAACTGCATGATTTGATCACCATATTGCTGATCAGACCTGTGCTAGTTTCCAACAGAAAAATCTGCCTCCTCCATCAGAAAATGGCATATTTGTTCATCACTGTCAAAAATCTGCCAACTTACATTATTATCAGGTACTGATGGTCTAACAACTACCTTCACATATTGTTGTGCCTACACATTATGAACTTCAGCTGGGATGTCAAATTGTGATCCCATGGTAGCAAGCTTATTAGCATGCTTATTCTGATTTCTGGGTACTGATTGCAGATTAAATGCATCGAACTCTTCAATCAAGTCCCAAACACGATGCTTATATAGTTTCAGAAAATCATTTTTAGTTAAATTTAGATTTCTAACCCAATTTGCTATTCATTCAGAATCACCAAACACCTGTAAACACTTAATCTTTCTCTTTCTGGCCCACTCTAAACCGTGTATCAACGCTTCGTACTTAGCAACATTATTTGAAAAATTGAAAGCAAATCTAAAAGTTGAATAATACCTATCATTTTTAGGTGATATGAGCACTGCTCCTCCACCAGCACCAATCTTACTCCTGGATCCATCAAAATACAACTTCCAAAGCTAATTAGTTTGTTGTTCTAACTCTTTTTCCTCCTTGACCAGATTTGGGATGGTCATATCGGGCTCCTGAATCATATAAACGCCCAAACCTACTTTGTCCATGAGACTGAACGGGTCAATCTCATGATTCTTGGCTGCCCACTCATCTAAATTTATATCTAGTATGCCTTCTATAGGCACAGTGGGGTCGAGGGTCATGGATTGATCCTACTGATCATGGAAAGCTAGGTTTACATTTATAGGATTTGGCACATAGGGCTCAATATGGTCTTTGGCCAATGGTTCTGACTTAATGGTAACTCTAGTACCATATCTAGTTCTGAAAAGCATGTGAGATCATTTTTATGACAGATAAACACCTAACTTTGTAGTGAAATCTCTAGACAAACAAACGGCAAAATAAGGCGGGAGATCAATAACATAAATGTCCTGTGGTACTTGAAAATTAGGATAGGCATGCAATGTAAGGGGTAGATTTTTTATAACTCCTATAGACTTAATGGTTGTGTCGTCTAACTCAACTACCCCTTTTGACAATGGCTCATATTCAAGACCTAACTTGTCTACCAATTTTTTGGGCATGATTGAGTTGCTTGATCCTGAATCTATTATGCAATTATGCACAATGTTATCACCAATAATCAGACTAACGTAAAATGGTGGTGGTTTTAACTCTTGAGTTGACTACCCCTTTTTGTTGTTTGAACTGTTCGTAAGAACCCTTGGCTATTCTTTGGTTGTTTTGTCAGAGATGGAAATTTTGACCAAAGCTTCTTGCAGACCTTCTTTCTACCTAGGTAAGTGTAATGCATCCAACATGGTGATGCTAACTATTGCTTTCTTCATATGATCAACAATGTTAAAGGTGGGAGAACTAACCTTAAGCTGGGCTTTAGGAATAACAGTTTCCTTTTGCACCGAATCTGGTTGAGTTCTCGTGTCTTTAACTGGTTCAGCTTGTTTCTTCTATTCTTTAGCAGTCTCAGGTTGCTTCCTTGGTAAAATGTGGACATTTTGTGAGGAAGAAAGTTGTGACTGCTCTTTATCAGTTGCTGAAATTTGAATTTTTTGCTAAACAGCTTACTGTTTAACTTTATCGGCTTGTTGTTTGTCACTTTCAGCTTGTTGTCTCAGATCTGTGGCTCTTTTCTTGGACCTTGTGTTCACTGCAATAGACATATCAGACTGATTTTTACCTTGTAACTGATTTACTCCACAAAATTTGTTGCCTTTCCAATTCATCATGGTGACATCCATGTCATTTTGTTGTGTTTGATCATTCTGATCATTGGCATCTTTTGTTGTATTTTCTATTGCAACATATGTGCTTTGTACCATTAAAGCTTGATTAATAATGCCATTCATGCAAGTAGCCTGATTGTGAGGTTGATTACATGGGTAACACCATACATAATCATGTGTTAAATTGTTCTGAACTGGAACGAGCTCTTTTGATGAGTTGGCAGCATGTTGGTTCTGGTTATATGATGGCCTAGGATTAAAATTCCTACGCTATACTTGATTATCAGCCTGATAGGGAGGTCTGTTAGGCTGAAAAGGTGCTTGGTAAGGCCTATAATTCTGGTTTTGTTGCTTCTTGATACTGACTAAGTCATTGCTAACTATCTTCAATAACTTTTCCATCTCTTGTTGATTACCTTTCAGCTTTTGAAACTCGGATTGCACTGGAAAAACACTATTTTGGACAATTGGTTGATAGCCCAAGGCTGGTTCGGCAGGAATTGTGGCAATAGGAGGTAAATTGATAGGCATCATAGGATGGATGTCTGGAAATATAGGCATAGGTGGCCTTGGTGCAATTTTACTAGCCTGTATAAGGTTGTTTTCTGCTCTAATAGCAATATCATAGGTTGTCGATAGTGTTAAACCCCCCATTGACTGGATCATTAAAGCTATGTCACTATTTAATGAACTAAGGTAATATAAAAAAGCATGATCAGGAGTAGGTCTTACTGTTACCAGAATCCTAGTCCAAGTTCGTTGAAACCTAAAGTTGAAATCCATCATCTGTTCTTGTGGTGCTCTCTTGATAGTCGTCATTTGTTCAACTAGAGATAGATGATCAGACTTGTCTGAGAATTGCTTGCTCAGCTTGTCTCCTAGATCGTCCCATGTGGTGATTATATTAACCGATAAGTCGTGAAACCATTGAAGCGCTTTTCCTTTGAAAGATGCTGCTAGCAGCCTCAACGTAACGTTTTCCTGCGTAACATGGTGAACTCCACACAGCGAAGCCATATCTCTGATATGCTTGATTGGTGTTGTTTGATCTTCGCCAGTGAAAAATGGTAAACTTTTTAGTGCTGCAATAGGAATATCATCATGTTGTGCCAGATTCAATGGGCTCCCCCCATTGAATGGTACGAACGCATGTGCTCTGACCATCGGAGCTACTGTGTTCTGAAAATTGCAACTTGCAAAACAAGTATGGGTGAGGTAGATTGTTTGTAGCTTGGTGAAGCTGAATGTGAGCTTTGCTGCCTTGTTGATAATTTGCCTCTCCTTGATGTGTAAACAATTGTCTCTTTTCTGAAACTTGGAGAAATTGACAGGTTTCTTAAAGGCCTTTCAGAGACTCTGTTGGTTTTCCTTCCTCTTTTTTTTGGCGAAGAGAGCTGCAGATATTCAAATGGAAAATAGCTTCTTCTCGTCTGGATATTTCTCATATGCTTGCCACTGATTTTCTTTGAAATTACAAAATGGAGTCGCTAGGTACTTGAAATAACTACTCTGAAAAGATGGTAACATGTTGTACATAACAAAATAGCAGCTTGAAATAATTAAATTCAGTCCCATCAGGCGTGCCAAAAATTGTTGTCAAACAGATTGCACCCGTATGCTTAAATATTGAAATTCAGCAATCTGTTGAAACATTGGAACTAATTCCAGGCTGTGGGAATCCTATAAGGAATTAGACCTCCAGATTCTAGGCTAGTTCCTATGAATTTTTATGATTAATACTTGGGTAACTTGGTTGGGAAAAGGATAAAGATTAAAACTAAAAATTGAACGATGAAATTTAACTATGGTGATGCACCGAAGAATTCAAAATGCAGACTTAACTCATAGAATGATTACTAACTATTTTGATTCACACAACATGATCTAAAAGCTCAAAACACTTGAATGTTTTAAACATAGTCTTTTAAAAGAAGCAATCATAGAAGGGAAATATGATTCCCACAACTAGACTATTTCAATTATTGATTAGCACAATGTTTAACCAGTTCATTTAAACTTGGATGCATACAAAAATTCATTAAGGAGACAGAAATATTTAAAGGATTCAAAAACTGCAAACACAATAAACACTTCAATCAATCCTGCATGACAATGATGCTTGAAAACTTGAAGGCGAATTCTAAAAAAGATGGTAATGAAAGGATTCCTACAAAAACACACTAAATGACCTATAAACCTCCTACTGTATTAATTTCAAAAACAAAGTTGAGATACAAAATAATTCTCTTTGCAGAGTGCAAAGGAGAAAAATAAGAACTAAGGAAAAAATAGTTAAGTTTTTTCAATATATACAAAAAGCCTTTCCAAAAGGCATGGAAAAAAGAATTGTAAGTCAAACTCCAAGAGAGGGTGATAACTCCAAGGAAAATTCTGAGCAGAAGCAAATATCTCTGAAAAAGGGAGTCAAACCCATGCGAAAATGAGCGCATGATGGTCCAAACTCACTGTCAAGTCATAACTAAAACATGGAAGACTCGAACTGAACTTCAAATCCTTCAAAATGTGGGCCTAAGCATGCAAAAATTGCCTTGTTTGTATCAATCTGCCCATGCAAAAATGAAACTCCACTTTGCCCAATATTCTATGCTTGCATTTGAGATAGTTAAATAAATTAAATCGTTTATATTTTATCATTTAATTTATCAACTTTACAAAAAATAATGCAAGGCATAAATATTTTAATTTATATCTAAAAATGGAATTTAGACTTGGTCTCCATACTTAACAAATATTTGCAATATATGCCTTCATTATTCATAGCATATTTGGTCGACTATTTCATACACCATTTAATTGCAAGTATTGCCAATAATCATCATCGAGCATTGTTTTATTTGGGCATCTTTGAAAAAGTCAACCCAAATGACTAAGGAGAATCGACCTAAAATTCTATATCACGGGTATTGTATAGAAAAGTCAAACCCTAAATCTACCCTATTCTTTCACTTCACCTTGTCACTTGCTGGAGAAGCTTCATTGCGCCGCCATGCTGAGGGTTTGGAGATGTGTGACCTCCATTCGAACCATCTTCTCTCAGACTCTGTACCAGATCTGGCCTATGCTACTCATGGTAACCTTGATTTCTTATTTTTGTGCTCTTTCCACTCACTGGCCGCCAAGAGAGGGTTCGAATTTTGATTTTACAAGATTTTGTGAAGACATTTGGCCACGACTTTCTAATCTCCAGCAAGAAAAAATGGTAAGCCCTCATTTCTACTTGCCTTCCATTGTCTGAATATCAATCTTACAACAAATTTGAAGATTTAGAACAGATGAAAAGAAAACGTGGAAGACCCCCTGCTTGATATTCTGGTGAAACTGAGCTCGTCCATTGCTATGTATGCACCCTGAAAATAATAATCATAATGTTCTCGGTATCTATAAAACTCTTGCATTTTGAAATTTTCCTTTGCAAAAACTGGCCATGTACAGGCCGCGGCTAGTATCATTCATTCTAAAAAGATTTCTCTATGCGTTTTTCCTTAACTTGAAATCTACTATTCTTGGCCGCCATGTATATATGCTCGAGCTATGTGTTTTCTTGGAATTTCTAGTCTTTGTTTGGCCAAACTAGGTATTAGCTAGAACACCATACATTTCCTATGATTTTCCTTTATCTGTGGGTTTCTTTGTTTCACAGGCACTAGATATGATAGTCCATTGCTTCTTTTGAAACTCTTGGGAACACTCCTCCAAAACAAAAGCTTATAAAAGCTTTATACTTTGTATAAGATCAAAAATTCCTTTATATGAATTTCTTCTCCATTACACAGGTTGTGACTCTATGTTCCAGTTATACTTTCACATCTTTGAAAGAAACCCTACATGGGTATTAGCCATGAGCTTTGTACCTCTCTGTTGTTGTTTTTTTTATATATTGTGAAAGGCCGCCAGATTTTACCTCATTTTATGCCGCACCACTATGCTCCAGTTATACTTATTTTATGTTCAAGAGGAGGTTGACTTGAACTATGAATCTTTTGGATTTTTCACTCTCATTCATCTTTTTTTGTTGTATGAAATATTCTCATTTCTTTGCTGACAGCATCATGGCTTCTTGATATTTCATGATTAGGACATTCTCTCTGCCATTTTTTAATGATTTACTTGCCACTGCTACTGATGGAATAATGTGGTCTCCTCTGGTTTTCTGGGTAGAAACACCTAACACTTACTTTATCTTTATGAAATTAGTACTCAAGGTTATAGCCTCTGTATTTTTGTAACATTTCTTGAGCTGGGAAAGAGGACTTTTCTTGATTTTTTGTAGTATCACTATATTTAAGAAGCAACTCCTTCGGTAACAAATCTTTGTGATAAAATTTCCCTGTCGGGATCTTATCCTTATTGATGGCCTTGCTTGTCACAATCGGACCTCTTTTTGCATTTTTGATGTGATTATGAATGGTCTCTACAAATGCTTGGCAAGAACCTCAAACTCGTCTTACACCCCGTGATTCCTTAAATGTCCATATGTTACTCTCAGAACTCTTTATATCTCCCAATCACTTATATCCTTAAGACATGCATTCTGGTACTCATGGTTATTTTAGATGTATGACTGTCCTTTCCATCTTTGCTATTGTCTCACCTTCAATCGAGCTTCTTACCATCATCATATTTTGCAATCTTTGAGGCACAACAAACCTTGTTTCAAGGTCATGAATGAACAACTGTAAATTATCAGTTATTCACAAGCCTTCATATATCTTTGTTGGTTGTAATAGTTAATATGTAATGAAACTCTACCGCTGATCACTACCATATGTAGTTTGCACTAGAAATTGCTATTTGATGTTTTTCATTCATTTTAGAACTGCACCCTGTTGAAACAATATCACTATCTTTATTGACACTTCAATAGCACTATTTCAAGTAATTGTACAGCCCCTTGTGTCCCTCTTACAGCAATCTTTGTACTTGAATCCCCTGTAAATGGAAAAGAGTGTAATCTTGTTGAACCATACATGGTTGTAACTTCCTCATTATATGATTCTTGACCATTACCACCGATGAGCAACTGTACCTATCATGTATCACTACTCCTCCTATAGATTGCTATATGCTTTTGAAATTATGAAAACATCTCAATGCACGAATACTTTGTTTCTCTTCAATTTAAAGAGGTTCTATACTTCATTTAGATGTATATTGAAAATGCAAAGTAGAGCTGAAACAAAATATCAATGAAATCCATGAATTCTCACACTGTTTGATCCTTTCTTTTCATGAAGAGAAAAGTTATGTTGTATGCCCAAACTATTTTTTTTTTTTAATCTCTTTAAAATAAAGCTGCTTATTTGATTATTTCTTTGCTTCGGCAGCTCTTTTGATGATTGTTTTAACATTAATGAACTCTAATATGTAACTTGAGAGCGTATCCTTTTGATATGTCGGGATCAACCCTTGTGGGAGCCCATTTTACTCCACATATCTGATAAGATGATCATGAACATAATGCACCTATTCCTACACAGTGAACAAACATGTATGAAAATTAAAGAAACCAAAAGCTTCCTCTTTTCTTTATGTTGTTTGAATTTTGCAATCACCTAGTGGATGCCTGATCGACTGTATCTTATATTTCTGTTGGTAGTGTAGGCATATGATAGTATTTGATCCACATTTCTCTAACATCATTTCCCTCAACTTGCAGGTATGTTGGAGCTGGAGCTGAAACTGGAAATGGAGCTGAAGCTAGAGCTGGTGTCGCAACATTCCTCAAACTATCAACGATTTGTCATTCCAGGCAATGACGAATCACTTTCTACCCTATGCTTTTGCTATTCTCAATTGTATAGTTTGCTTTTACTCATGCATCTCTTTTTTTATTGTAAAAATCAAATAATGAGTTACTCCCACGGCTTGTGTGGGATTATGGTTCGTACATTATGAATAAAATAGCAAAAATTATGCAAACTTATGATATCATTTTTTGAAATGTTTTTGCATAATATTACTGAAATTTAAACTGTTATAAAACAATGCACAATACGAGTACCTTAGCAGAAATTTTTTTAAACAACTTGTGTACCTTAGCTTGAATTTACAATTCAGCTCTACTTGTTTGAGATGGTAGTGAAAAATAGGTAATATTTCTAATTAATGAAACTCATTGTCATGTCTAAATATACACAACAAAAATAGAAAATATCAAAATTCATATCTCAAACATTTCATATGAAAAGTTACCTACTTTAAATAAGGTTATTCAACTTGAATATTTTGAACCATCATATACATAGGAAGTGACCATCAAATTATGGGTATGTGAACTAGTAATGGTTTGTATCAAGATAAATATTAGTTTATTATGGTGATATATATTACAATATCTTAAGGAATACCCACTTGGTTTAGATGATCCATAAGTGAAGGAGGTCATACCTACCTTAATTATTGGCCAATATTTTCCTATCCTAATCATAGTCTTTGTGGTATTCATATTGAGCTTAATACCATTGGTGATTGGGATAATATACAACCTTATGGATTTTGGGACTTGCAACTCTAGTCACCAATATTCCTTTCATAGTCATCATCATGAACTACATGGTTAATGAATCATATACTCAAATTACACTTTGAATTTAACTAATCTAGTTGTATCAATTGATAAGTTTCATGTTTGTATACAAAATTTAGATTAGTTATATTATACTTCATGCTCAAATATTAAAATTAGTTTCATATAACCTCTAAATAGAGTTATAGGTATCCTTATTATCTAATCATTAAATTAATTTCACACCATGGATGTATTAAGATGATTAATTTTCATTTATTTCCCATTGTCATCCTTGTTTTGGAACATGTGGTTTGAACCTTAAGATCATCTAAGGTCCTCAAATTTATCTACCATAGAACGAAGGCTATTTCAATCTTTTATTTATTGACTAGACCCAAGATGTCTTATAAATTATTCTTGATTAAGACCATCATTTTTAGAAGGGATAAACCATTACAATTATTTAAAGCCTCACATCTATTCTATGGAGCCTCAAGTCCTACATTTTTACTATAAAATAAGTTTCAAATCTACAGTTAAAGTTTTAAAGTTTTAAATTCAAAGGTATGTACTATCATAGCTACATATTAGATTCATATTCAATCATTAATAGAAAACTTATATTCTTTAAAAGATAAAGTTTTTGTACACTAATTTATTTTTTGAATCACATAAAATCTTCAAATTTACATAAACTTGATAGTGCCATCGATGTGACAACAAATAAATTTCTATATATTTAAAATTTTATTTTTTCATTTTCTACACCTTATCTAGAGCATCCACATCATATATAGAAGGTATAGTGTCTATTCTATAGACTTGGATCCACAAGTAAAATAAAATTGATTCAAGTGCACTTAATAATTATATAAGTCTCGAGTTCAAATTCCAACATGTTCACGTGTCCCCTTTGCATGCATTCTTGAACTTAAATCTACCAAAATATTCATATATCATGTCTAGGATATGTTATAATTCTAATTATGTGATGATCTCATGTTCATAAATAGATACAATTATGTATTTTGTACCTATATTATTATTAAGCTAAAATTACTTTAGGCAATAACATCAAGTGTATTAATAATTTTAATCTCGACCATATATGAAGGGCCCTTAGCTTCTATATAGTCTATGTCAGTACGAGAATTTTTGTCTACATTGTAAGTTTGATGTCTATAATCCCTCATGAAGAATATATATATCTCCTCCTTTCTTAGCCTGGAGCATGTGTGGATTCATTTTCATGCCTTATTTATCATTTGAAACACAAAATTCTCTATCATTTAATTTGATAGATTTTCCCAAAAAAGAATTACCTTTACAACTAGTTTTAAATTTCACTTTTATCAATTGATAAAGATGCAATGGGTGTTTTTGTGATCATAAATAATATTTTTTTGAGAATATTTACAATTGCATCATAATTTCATGGTTATGCTAAATAAAAATATATAATATCATTTATATAAAAAAAAATCTTTATCCTCTGGAATCTTAAGTGAGAACTTAAAGAGTAGAATTCATATTGATGGTACTACTATAAATAATCAAATTTATTTAAAAAATATTAAAATACTAAAGAATCATACCATTCATCATTTTCAACCTACAAGTATTATTGCCTTAGCATTTCCAACACCCATGGAATTATTATTACTCTACAATGTTACTTTTCACATATTATATTAATATAAAGAATTAAATGATATAAAGAAAAAGGGAATATATGAATATGTTTAAAGAATTTACAATGCAAGATAAAGGAAATTCCATTTTCAGATTGCAAAAGAAGGCAATTTACTGATTACACTATCAATGATTTGGAAATGAAACAAATTGCAAAATTGAAAATTTACAATTCAGGAAATGAGCTAATTTATGCTAATTTTAGTAAAATACATGTAACAGAAACACAACCTATTGATATAGGTAGGTAATGGAACAAAAAAAAAGCTCAAAAATAGGGTTTTCATCTTTGTAAAGGGCAGTTTTAGAACCCTGAAGGGACTAGGTCACCCAGAATGGCAAACTAGTCAACCTAGTGAATTTTTTGAGATTTTTTAAGAGTTCTGGACTAATACATGTGGTTTATGTATAGGGTAATGTAGACCTAAAAAAAATGTAAAATTGCAGAAAGATTCAATGTTCTAAGATGCAAATATGTAGCCTAAATGCACTTTTCACTAATGCAAATTTTTGAAACCCTAGGATGCACTTTCACTAATGCAAAATGTAATGCAAGCTAATCCTTGGACAATGATGGAGTCTAAACCAGAAAGGAAGGGTGTAAGGATTTTGGGTTCACCAAAATGAACCACCAAAAATAAAGACACAAAGAAGGGAAAGAGGATTCCCCAATGATCTTCTAGGGTTTTTCATGCTAGAGGCTATCTTTTGGATGAATGGACTCTCTTTCACCTAAGTGATCTTTAGGTTGTTTTTGGGTGTTCATTCGAAAAAGGGGGTTATGGGCTTAATATTATGTGTGTGGAGTGCCCTAAATATTATGAAAAAGAAATAGAAGTTAATCTAGAAGGAAATTAAGTATGTAATGTAAAGTGTTGGAAAACACATGAAGATATGCAGATATATAAAAAATAACCTAATAAATATGCACTAAAGTAAAAATAGAAGGTTAGGGATGAGAAAGGTATGCACCCAAAACCTTGTAGAAGCTAGAAATGATGTTGGATTTGATGTTGAGGCCGAAAGGGACACTTGTGCCAAGCTGGGCGATCTAGTCTTTTTTCTGGAAAATTCCTGAAAACTAGTCTGGAGGCCCATTTCTGCCAAACGGGTATCCAAAAATGTGAAAATCACAAAATGGCCTATCCAGAGGGACTAGGTTTCCATTCTTGGTGACTTAGTCCTCTTCAGGATTTTTGGAGTTTCCGAAGAGGAAATGGAAACCCTAGGTTTGCACCCTAGTTCTTCACAGTTTCCTGCTTCTAAAACTTTGATATTCGGGCCTGAGAGTGATTTTTGGTGAATGATTTCACCTTGCATGTAAGGGTTGTTCTTCAAAAATTATTCAATGATCTTCAAAGATCTTCCAATTACCTGAACCTGCAATCACACAAGACAAGAAAGAGAAAATCTTGATTGTTAGGGATTAGGGGTTTGCCTTGGTCAAACCCCTTTTAGGTAGCTAAACCAAAATGAAATATAAATGTAAAGCATGAATATGAACAATGGAATGATGGAGTAGATTACCTTGCCTTGGTGAGAGATCTTGTGTTGTTGCAGCAATCAGCCCTTGAATGTTTTAAAAATGATGTATTGTTGACTTGAAGGATCAAACCCTAGCTTGCTTGAGAAGAGAGGTGGAGAATGAGGGTACCTAATGAGAAATTAAGGTTTTTGAGGTTATTTATACAAGTTATGCCCTAACTTGCCCAAAATAACTTCATATTGATCGACCTTAGGGTTTTAGAGACCTAAATCCTGAAAGATATTAAGTTAAATTCAATTTTTATGCCACACAAGAGTAGGTCGCCCAAGGTGGCGATCTAGTCCACTTGGGCATTTTTAAGTGGTTATCGGTAATTAAAATGTGTTTATTTATGTTTGTCGGGATTGTCTTCATAAAAAACACTAAATTTGGACATGTATGAGGATTAAGGGGTCATTAAGGGTTGATTAAGTGATGAAAAGCCTAGGAGGGCATGGAAATTTTTTACAACACTTCTGCACAAGGCTTGGAAATGGGTGAAAATAGGTTGAAATGGTCCAAAGTCCATAGGCAAAGGTCCAAATGAGAGAAAAGTGACAAAGTCCTCACTTTTTGGCAACAAAACAGGTTTCATCCAAAAGGGTATCCACATCTATGAAAATCCTTGTCATGCATGTATAGTGGGACTCATTTGCCACTTGTGGTGAATCGGTCCACTTCTGCTTTTTGGGAATTTTGGGACCTAATTTTGTTCCTCTCAGTCTTCTCTACTCTTTTTGACTAGTTTTTGGATCCGAAACTTTAAATTTCCACATGTAGATCTTCCCCAAGCTTAATTTAAGACTTGATGACAAATTTGACAACTTTGGAGATTTGACAACTTTTCTCCTTGACAAATCTGTAACCTAGCTCTACAAATCACACACAAGAAGAGGGGGAAATGTTGTGGGGTTAGTGAATAGGGTTTTGCCTTGGTCAAACCCCTTGTTGGTAATTAAATCTTGAAATGAAAGAAAATATGAATGGAGAATGATGAATGAACAAATAGCAATTTTGTAACTCACCAAATACTAGCAATAAGGTGTTGTAAATATGCTTGAAATGGCTACAATGGATGTGGTTTTTTACTCTTTCTTGAATTATGTTGATCTTTCTTCAATTACTTGCTTGAATCATAAATTCTACATCACAATTGTTAGCATGATAACAAACATGAAGAATGTAATCTTTGACATGATGATTGACACTTGAAGAATGATCTAAAATTTTTGATAATCTACCCTTGAATGCCTTTGAATTCTCTTATGAATGCTTGAATTCTCTTGTGAACTCTCTTGAATATTAGGTGTTGAATATGAGTGAAAGTGTTGGATTTTGTGGTCGAGCTGTTGATATGTGGTTTTCATTGATGTCAACACTATTAGCATTAATTTCTTTAAGACTGTATATGTCAAGGATATTGAGAAATTTGTAATAACATATGTTATAGGTTGTCGTCGAAGCAGTGTAGATCATTATGGTAGAAATTTTCATTATGTTGATAGTGAGATGTTGTGCATTAAAGAGTTTTTTTTCAAGCCTATCTAGTTTCTACTTCAAAATTTGTAAAGGTGTGCATGAACATTTGAGCAAGTTATAAGTTTTTGTATTCTGACAACTATTTTGTTACTGCAAATGGTGTTCATGGAAGAAGATAATATGATTCTGGTAATCTGAGTTGTTGTGTATGTTACTGTGGTGCTCATGGACATTTCTAGATCATGTTTTATCTGTGTTGCATGTCCACATTGATCATTGTGCTTGTGATCCAATATTTTCTCTTGCATGTTCATGGTCGACAAGTGTTTGAAGCATGTTGTGGATCTTCGAGGAAGAATCTTTGAAGGTGTTTTGTGTTCGAGAACATTATTCTAGGTCTCTACTATGTTGTAGCTAACTTTGGTTGATGCGCAATAAAAAAAATATTGTTTTGGGCCGACAGTTTGCATTCATTCTATTATTTTGTTGGAGCCAACATGAAGTAATGCAATTTCTTGTTGCGGATATATATAAGTGATTGTTTCTTTATTTCAGATATGTGTAATGCAAAGTGTGCGAGTGCTATGTGAGAAAAAGGTTCAGATCATTCGAAGGTAGAGTAGAGTGTGAAGAAGAGTGAAAGAAAGTGAAGAATTTTTTATGTGCTTAATCTAAATTGTACTTAGGAATTAGCAGATGCTACTTTCTCAATTCAAATTTTTCAGATGGATTTAATTTGAATATTTTTTGTAAGACAATGAGTCTTCCTTTGAGTAGTGAGCTCTAGGTAGTGTGCCTGAATCCATGTTCATTCCTCATATATTCTTCTTATAATTTTAACAAGGTATAACTTGTGGATTAACCTCCACCGTGGTTTTTCCCCTAACAGGGTTTCCACGCAAAAATATTGGTGTTATGTGTGTTCTTGATGTGTTTTTGATTCATGTTTTCACTTTTATTAATCAAATCTAAGAAAAAAGGTTAATAAGTTTGAAATAATGTGACAACTGATTCACCCCCCCCCCCCTCATAGTTTTCTACCCTTGTGTTGCCAATAATTGGTATCAATGAAGGTTCCTTGGAAGAAGTTAAATAGCTCGAAGTGATCTAGGATGGCGACATACAAGAAGGATAGTTTGAGATTTGATGGAACATATTATTCTTTGTGGAAGACTTGAATGGGGTGCCATCTAAGATGCATTGGTGAATCCTAGTGGAACATTACATGCTATAGGTATGTTATTCCTCAGAATGGTCCTACTACTACTACTGAGATTAGGGATGTTGAATATAACATCAGAGCTAAGGAAGCATTGTTGAGTGCTTTGATTGATTCTAAGATGAAAAATTTTATGGATCTGAGAACTGCTTATGAGATCTAGAAAAAGTTGGAAAATTTATATGAAGGTGATGCTAATGTGAAGATGGCTAAGATACAAATTCTGAAAAGAAAATATGAACTGTTGAAAATGGATAATGATGATAATATTGCTACTTTCATGCAAAGAGTGAATGAAATTTTGTGTGGTATCAGATGTGTAGGTGGACTAGTGGATTAATCAAAGAGTGTTGCTAAAGTGATTAGATCCTTACCTAATGCATACAATATCAAATTTGCAGCCATTTAGGAGCTCTGAACTATGAAAAATATAACCAGAGATATCTTGGTTGTTAAACTTACCACTTTTGAGTTGAGTGAATTCGGTGATGCCCCTCCGAAGATAGAATCTGCAATTAAAGCTACTACTTCCCGGAGAGACAAGCAAAGATATGATTCGGGTAAAATTTCTTCTAAAAAGGTATTCAGATATGAGGAAGAATTGAGACAGATTGAAGAAGAAGAAGAAAGAGAATTGAATGAGCTTAAAGCACTTATTGTCAAAAGGGAAGCTAGATGAGAAGGTAAGTATAAATGAAATTTTCCTATTAAATGTTTCTCTTGCAATAAGATAGGTCATTTTTCATCAAGGTGTCCAGAAAGAGTTCCTAATCCAAGACCTTACAAGACTAGATTTCAAAAGAAGTGTTATTATGTTGTTGATTAAGGTGCGACAGATGATGAATCTGACAAAGGGAATGTAAGTGAATATGAGTTTGTATTTATTGCTATCAAGGAAAATAATCCTGTGTTTATTGAATCTACTAGTTGTGCAAATGTGGAGAAAGCTCTAGCTGCTCGAGTTGAATAAAAAAATGAATTGGTAACTGGCAGTGGATGTTCACATCACATGACAGGTGATAAAAGTAAATTTGTAAGCTTGGAGAAGTATGATAGGGGTGTTGTAGTATTTGGTGATAACAATGGTGGTATAATCTATGGTAGAGGATGCATTTCTTTTGATAGTAAGCATAATATTGATGGTGTTCTTTATGTTGAAGGTTTGAAGCATAATCTTCTGAGTGTTGAACAAATGGTTGATAAGGGATACAATCTTCAATTCAAAGATGGAAAATCTAGCATACTTGGAAGTTCTTGAAATGTGATTGCTTCAGGTACTAAAACAAAAGGTAACATCTTTCATCTGAATGTTGCTACTAAAAGTTGTCTGACTGTTCAAGTTGATGAAAGTTCATTGTGGCATAGAAGAATGTGTCATGTAAACTTTGAAAATATTATCAAGATAATTTCCTCATAGGCTGTGAAAGATCTTCCTAAGTTGGTGAAGCCTACTAATACCATATGCAAGAAATGTCAGTTAGGAAAATAAACTAGAATTTCATTTTGGAGCAAACATCATTGTTAAAATGAATTGTTGGAGCTTGTGCATATTGACTTGTGTGGTCCTACTAGAATCAGAAGTTTACAAGGTTATAGGTACTTCATATTGCTTATTGATGATTACTCTAGAATGACGTGGGTTACTTTCTTAAGGAATAAATCTGAAGCTCTATAAAAGTTCAAGATCCTTAAGGCTATGGTTGAGACAAGGACAAGTATGAAGATTAAGTGTCTGAGATCAGATAGAGGTGGTGAATTTACTTCTGATGAGTTTAACTCTATTTGTGAAGAACATGGGATAAAGAGACAATTATCTGCACTGTGGTCCCCTCAAGAGAATGGAGTTTTGGAAAGGAATAATAGGAAAGTTCAAGATACTGCTAGAACTATGATGTTGGAAGGAAATTTCCCTCATATCCATTGGAGAGAAGCTATAAGTACTGCAGTTTATATCCTTAACCGGGTACATATCAAAGGGTATATGCTGGTAAGACTCCTTTAGAGCTATGGTTTGGTCATAATCTCATTGTTAGATATTTTAAAATCTTTGGGATTAAATGTTATATCAAGAGAGATGAAGATATAAGAAAGTTTGATGCTAGAAGTGATGAAGGAATATTTCTTGTTTATTCTACTAAGAGTAAGGCCTACTGGTGCTACAAAAAGAGATTGAAGAAAATGGTTGAAAGTGAAAATGTTAAGGTTGTTGAAGACATTTCTAGACCCTCCAAAACCCATGAATATGATTCTGATGATCAAAATGATAATACTAACAAGAGTCAAACTTCAAATCAAGGTCAAATCATTCCAGTGAATCAAGAAGATCAAGAAGAAGGAGAGACTAGTGAAAGTACAGAAGAGAGACCACAAGAGCCTGAAATTTAAGAACACTCTAAGACTCCAAGGTATGTGAGATTGAATAATTCAAAAAATTAGATTATAGGAGATAAGAACAAAGGTGTCCAGACTAGGAGAAGAATTATAAAAGAATATTGTTTAATTTCAAATATTGTGCCAAGTAATATCAATGAAGCATGCAAAGATGAACATTGGATTGAAGCAATGAAATAATAACTACAACAAATTGAGAATAATAATACATGGATTCTTGTTCCTAGACCTAAAGAAAAAAATGTAATTAGAACTAAATGGGTCTTTAGAAACAAACTGAATGAACAAGGTGAAGTTATCAGTATCAAAGCAAGACTGGTATGCAAAGGATACTCTCAAATGGGGGTGAACCCACAAAAGTGGTTTACAATTTGAGTGAGGAAGGAAGACTTCCAAAAACATGACCCATTCAAAAAAAAATTGGGGGGTTCGAGCTAACCCCTTTGCGTGTGGGAACCCATAATTCCCATTGTGGGAAGGGGTTTTGCTCAAACCCCCCTTATTCCTCATCTCGCCCTGAGACACAAAAAAAACCTAAATTTTGGCACTTTGAAGCTCGTGTTGAGGATGAAAATGGGGAATCTTCACAAACCAAACTGGAATCAGGTAGTCCTCAGAGCAAGATATCCAACGAATATAATTTTAATATGTTTTGGTTTTATTATGTATTTGTTTTTTTTATTAAACATAGGTTTTTCATCAAAAATGAAGGTCTTTGTTCTACACATGTGGAAAAATAGAAGACTATCAAAAAAATTGAAAAATATGAGTGCACCAGATATTGAAGTCCTTGATTCAACAAAAATAAATAAATTGAATTTCGATATACACAAAAAATGTTACGCATTATACAGTCATGCTATGTCTGAATTGTAATTGGTTTGACTTCAAAACTTGTTTAAAGAAAAAATATTCAATAAAAAACTATCTAACCAAGTGGAAGCATAGATATCAAAGTTAAAAATCTAAATTCGAAAGAATTAGAATTTTATCCTTCATGGAAAAAAATTTATGTGTTATATGGTGTGTGTCACTTTTTTAAAATGTTGTTTTCTGAAGAAAAAAAAAAAACCAGTTTTCATGGGAGATGGAAAAATAAGTGCAATTTGATTCCAAAAATTTTGAAAAATAAAAAATTAGAATCTATAGACAAAATGTGACAAGACTCTAGTTTAAATCATTTTCAAATTCCTCACGGTTTAGCCGCTATAGGTGCCCGAATGTGAAGATTTAGTTAAAAATAATAAATCTAGTGTCTAGTTTGGCCAAAATTTGTAAACCACTATTGTGGGATCACCCATGGAAGGAATTGACTTTGAAGAAACTTTTGCTCATGTTTCTAGAATTGAAGTTGTGAGATTGTTTCTTGCTTATGTTGCTTACAAAAACAACAAATTTTATCAGATGGATGCCAAGTCAGCATTTCTAAATGGTGAATTAGAGGAAGAGGTGTATATTAAGCAACCTAATAGATTTCAATTGACTGATTAGGGAGATATGGTTTGTCATTTGAAGAAAGAATTATATGGACTCAAACAAGCCCCTAGAGCTTGGTATGCCAAATTGGATAAGTACTTGTTGAAGCTTGGATTTAACAAAGGTACTTCTAATAGTAATCTATATTTCAAGATTAATAATGATAAAGATTTGTTTGTGGAAGTCTTTGTTGATGAAATCATTTTTGGAGGAGATGATGGTTTGTGCATGAAGTTTTCTAATGAGATGCAGAATGAGTTTGAGATGTCAATGATTGGAGAGTTGAAATTCTTTTGGGGATTGCAAATTACTCAGGTAGATAAAGGGATCTTTATATCTCATTCCAAGTATGTGAGAGAACTGCTAAACAAGTTTGGTATGGAAGATTCAAAACCAGTCAGTACACCCATGGTGACCATATGTAAGTTGACACAAGATAATGATTCTCTAGAGGAAAATCAGACTAGATACAAATCAATGATTGGTGGATTTCTTTATTTGACTCAAACTAGACCTAATATCATGAATGTTGTATGCATTTTTGCTAGATTTCAAACCGATCCTAAGGAATCTCATGTGACTACTGTGAAGAGAATTTTTCAGATACTTGAAGGGAACAATTGATTTTGGCCTATGGTATCCTAAAGATGATGATCTTACTTTAAGTGTCTTTACTGATGTTGATTGGGTAGGAGATGTGAATGATAGGAAAAGTACTAGTGGTGGCGCATTTTTCTTGGGAAAGAAATTGATTTCATGGTTAAGAATTTAAAACAGAATGTTGTTTCTTTGTCTATTGCAGAGGCATAATATATTGCTACTACTAACAATTGTAATCAAGTATTGTGGATGAAGCAGATGTTGAAAGATATCAGAGTTTTGTACGATGAACCTATTGCCATATTCTGTGATAACTCAAGTGCTATAAACATTTCTAAGAATTCGGTGCTACATTCAAAAACCAAGCATATATCTATCAAGTACCACTTTTTGAGAGATAAAGTGAGTGATAAGGAAGTCAGACTAGAGTATGTACCCACTAAGGAATAGATTGCAGACATCTTTACTAAGCCTTTGCCCAAGGATACTTTTTATTATCCCAGAGGGAAGTTAGGGGTGATTACCCCTCCTAATTAGAACTAAGATGCATAGTCTTTGCATCAATCTATGCATTCACAATCATATCTTGATTCATATTGATGTTGTGGTGGTTGCTACTCAGGGGGAGTAGTTAGATGATTCATATATGTGGTTCAAATCTTGTGTACCTTTTCCATTGATGTCAAAGGGGGAGAAGATTAATGTGAAAAAAAATCCTTAAGAGCAATATGTAATGGGGAGATTGTTGGAAGAAGTGTTAGTTGCATTGATGGTATCTTTTTCACATCATGTGTTGCCATCAAATCCAATTGTGGAGATTGTTGGATGTTGTGGTTGAGTTTTTGATATTTGGTTTTCATTGATGTCAACACTATTAGCATTAATGTCTTTAAGACTGTATATGTCGAGGATATTGAGAAAATTGTAATAAAATATGTTACAGGTTGTCTATGAAGCAGTGAAGATCAGTATGGTATAAAGTTTCATATGTTGATAGTGATATGTTCTAGATTAAAGGGTTTGTTTTCAAGCATATCTAGTTTCTACTCTGAAATTTTTAGAGGTACGCGTGAGGATTTGAGTAAGTTATAAGTTTATGTGTTCTGATAGCTATTTTGTTACTACAAATGGTGTTCATGGAAGAAGATAATATGATTCTGGTAATCTGATTTGTTGTGTATGTTACTATGGTGCTCATAGAAATTTATACATCATGTTCTATTTGTGTTGCACATCCACATTGATCATTGTGCTCATGATCTGAGATTTTCTCTTGCATGTTCATTTTTTTCATGTTCATGGCCGACAAGGTGTTTGAAGCGTGTTGTGGATCTTCGAGGAAGAATCTTTGAAGATGTTTTGTGTTGGATAACATTGTTTTGGGTCTCTACTATGTTGTTTCCAACCTTGTTTGACGCGCATTAATAATCTTTATTGTTTTGGGCTGACAATTTGCATTCATTCTATTATTTTGTTGGAGCCGACATGAAGTAATGTAATTTCTTGTTGCGGATATATATATAAGTGATTGTTTCTTCATTTGAGATATGTGTAATGCGAAGTGTGTGAGTGTTATATGTGAAAAAGTTTTAAATCATTCAAAGGCAGAGAAAACTGTGAAGAGTGAAAGAAAGTGAAGAAGTGTTCATGTGCTTAACCAGAACTGTACTCAGGCATTAGCAAATGCTACTTTCTCAGTTCAAATTCTTCAGATGGATTTAATCTGAATATTTTTTGTAAGATAGTGAGTCTTCCTTTGAGCAGTGAGCTCTAAGCAGTATTCCTGAATGCATGTGCATTCCTCACATATTCTTCTTATACTTTTAACAGGGTATAACTTGTTGATTAACCTCCACCATGGTTTTTCCCCTAATAGGGTTTCCACACAAAAATATTGGTGTTATGTGTGTTTCTGATCTGTTGTTGATTCATGATTTCACTATTATTAATCAGATCTAAGAATAAAGGTTAATAAGTTTAATAAGTTTTAAATTATGTGACAACTGATTGACCCCCCTCTCAGTTGTTTTCCCTTGTGTTTCCAATAGAAAGAACCTTGAATTTATACCCAATTATGCAACAATTCCCGAAATTACAACACTGCAAGCCAACATTAGATCTAGGAGAATAAAATCCCACCAAAATTTTGAATTAATTTTTTATTTGGGCTACATGGGATGCATTCACCTAAGGTGGCAAATGAGTCCCATCAGACATAATGTATGGGACCAAAAATGAAAAGTGCTTAGAAATTTGTAAAAACAGGTTTGGGGCCAAAAGATCTAGGTGGGACGCATTTTCCCAAGGTGGCAAGTGATTCCCAGACACTAAATCTAGGCCACATAATCCAAGAACACCTAAATTATGATTGGTCAATGGTTGGTGCCTGAATTATCCTTGAAAACATGCAATAAAAAAGGCTTGTGGATCCAAAATAGGGTCAATTAAAGCATAAGAAATCCCAATTATAAATGACAAGTCTAGAGAAATGTGAAAGTGTGTTACAACACTTTACATAATTCCAAATAAGGAAATATTAAGATTAACTTTAATTAAATTTATGTTTATTATGCTTACTTAATTGATAAAACCCCAAAAAAGTTTGAAAGTGAGTTACAACACTTCACAACATTTTAGTAAGGCACCATTAAATTCCATTAGTTCACAAGGACCTACGACATAATATGAATTTCTTATCCACATTAAAACACTAAATCGAGGAAAAATTAAGCCAAAATCCACAAGGAGGACCGAAATGAGTTTGAAAATGTCAAGGGATCCATTTTACTACACTACAACAACATATAGAAGAATATAGATAAAAATAGAATAATGTCACAATGGTGAACACTTCCTTTCTATCCTTGCACCAACGAAGTAACAAGATTCATCCAAATAAATCTCACAAACATAAAGACATGCCAGATAGCACAATATGTGGATCACATTACACACATTCCATCAAAAAGAACATAGAAAGACAAGAAAGCTAGTATGACACATAAAATTCAACCTAAAGAAATTTATCTACATCCAATTTTTTTTCATCATATACAAAATGAAAATAAGTAGATGAAGGGGCAACAACAAGTGTCATCCTAGGACAATCACCAGGTTCAACACATGGCCATGCACTCTTGTTAGGTGGATCCTAATAATTACACCCATCTAAGTTCATGGAAGAGGAAAATAAATAATTTAGCTCATTATGCACTTCCTCATCAATCCAAAAAATCTCATCATCATCACCCAAGTTAATCAAAATAGGAGGTCTAATGACAATTTCCATTGTATTCTCATTTTTTTTTACGAAGGTAGAGAATCATCACACTTTGTTTGAGTTAGTTTTTTACTTTGGTTTGTTGGTTTGTTCTTTTCTTCTAACCGATGGTCAATAACACACTATCTATGCCTACACTCTTTCTATTTGTATTTCTTCTTGCATGGTTTTCAAGTTGTGATAGTGTAGGAGTGGGTTTATTAACCATTGGTTTATTTTCTTCCCACAAGGGAGGAATAGAAGGAACCAACAAGGCTTGGGAAACTGTTCTCTTTAGGTCTATAAACTTGTTTGATCTTACGAGGCACCAAAGGAGTTGTATTTTTATCTATTGGTCTTTTATAGGAAATGGGTGGATGAATTGTTATGGAATTGTCTTGGTTACTTGGAAGGAATTTTGGTTCAAGTATTCATTCAACAATAATAGGTTAGGGAGTATAAAAAATCATGGACTCGGGAATATTTCCAAGAGATAATTTTTCTATTGTAGACATGCAAATCAACATCATGCATCTAATGTAATTAAATTTCTAATGTTCATCATTTAATTAAATAAATCAAATTTATTTAATTAAATTCCTAATGTTCTTCATTTAATGAATAAATCAAACTTTATTTAATTAAATTACTAATTTTCACATTCCTCGCATTTTGATTAAAATAAATCCAAAAAATATAAATAAAGTGTCATATCAACTAACCTCCATCTAAGTTAATTAAATCCTAACACTAATCCACTTTTCTCTAGCTTTTGCAACTTGCACATGAAATTCATTTTAATTAATTATCTAATTACCCCTATTTTCCCTCACAAGGCATATTCCCAAGGAATATTCCCTTATTAACTCCATTTGTTTGACTTCCTTGCCCAAACATATTTCCCCCAAAATCTCTCAACCATATGTATTTAAGGCCATCTTTCAAATTTTAAATCCACCTAATAGCATTTACTTGCACATTCTCCAAAATGTGCTCATTCCTCCTCCAACCACATGTGGACAAGTGGCCTTCTCTTATTGGTTTATCTTTTGTCCCACATTCATCCAAATCCTTCAATCTTCCATTCTTCGAATCTATAAATAGAGGGCCTCTCCTATTCAATGGATTGTCCACAATTTTAGTATTCTCACTATAGGCATTTTAAATTCATTTTCATCTATCATCATCTTGCACTTTGCATCATCATCATCTAAGCTTGTCAAGGAGGTGGGAAAGGGCATCCTTTTCACATTAAAGGTGCACCACTTTCACTATGAGATAGGTATGAACATGTTTTTGTATGATTTCAATTAGTTTACTTAATATTTTTTTGTTTGCATTATGAAGCATGTTGTAATATTTCATAGGGACGTTATGTTTTCTTTTCTTTGAATGACTAACCATGCTAATGTGTGAGATAGTTTAAGCTTCTGAAGATTTAGCATCCACAACTATGTGCTTTTCCTTGAACTTTTGATAGGATTTGAAAAATAATTCTTCACGAGGCTTTATAGGTTCCATAGGTTAGGTCCAAAATAAATCCAATGAAATGTTTCCATGGGAAGATAAGGGATTAAAACCATTATGATGGATAGTAAAAAATTCATTACCAAATGGAAATTTCAAGCATTTATGAAATATTAACAAGACAACATCCATGGAGCATAGCCATGGATAGCCTAACTTCACACAAAATTGATCTAACATCAAGATGATGGAGAATGAGACATTGAATTCCTTCAGACCAAATTTTAATGGTAGAGTGATCAAACCTATCATAGGGAAAGAAAAACCATCATTTTGATTCAAGCTTTCAATTGTTCATAATAATCTTTGTAAAGTTCATGCATAAATAAGAATTCCTCAATGATCACATTCTCTACACATATAGGATCAATTAATATCTCATCTGTAGTCTTGTCATTGATTCTTATGACAATGTAAAGAGGACCATTGGTTGCATGTTCAATTATATCACAATGTGAGAAATCAATGTTCATAGACAAGTTGGTCTAGTCCTTATGAGGTTTAACTCCAATGAATCCAATCATGGTATGCATATCATCCTCATTATCACTCTTTTTGCCATCAATTATGTCTTGTATATTATCAACATTCATCACATCATTCTTGGTATCACTAGCTTTATAAAATGAGATGGAGTGGTTTGGAATTGGATTGGTAAAGATTTGAAAATTTTTATTTTGAGTGGGGCAATATATTTATTCACCTAATCATCAACATGACCAAACTAGATGTGATTATAATCATTGAGGTCTTGCACTAAATATTAAAGGTATATACATCATTCCATATCATGTCCATGTTCTATTGGTGATATTTACAAAAGGAATTTGGATTATAGTTTAGAGGTAAAGTCTTAGTGGTATCAAGTGGTCTAACAAGAGGTAAGGTGATTAAGTTTTTTCTTAAGAGTTGTAACATGGTTGAATGGAGGGTATTGGGTAGTAGGGTGAATTTCCAATTATTTTATGTAAATGGGTATGGAGTTTATACTTTTATGTTAGCCACTTGAGGTTCAACATGATGGGTTGGTTGATGTTTACTTATTCATATAAAGCTCTTTTTTGGTTTCTTGAAAGGTTTAAAATTATTATGATGCATAATTTCAAATTTTTTAAGATGGTTTGAAGCAATTTTGTCTACATGTTGATTAAGTGATTTATGATAATCATAGAGAGCTATGCATAATTTTGTAAAAGAGGGAAATTTAATAATCCCAAGCGTGTCTTGAATATTTTTTATAAGTTATCAATGAACATCCTGTGAATATCAACATTAGTATGCTTAATATTGATTTATGAGTAAAGCAGTTGATAATGAGCTATAAAATTAGTGACCTTTTCATCTACTCGTTGTTTACATTGCATGATATTAGGTAGATTCATATTAGGACCAATGTACACTTGGAAATGGCTTATAAAGTAATCAAAAATATCATTGAATGAGTTGATTGAGTTATTTTGTAAGGAAAAAACTATTCTAAGGTTGTATCTTTCAAAGACCAATGAAAAAATTTAGCCAACAATTTATCTTCGAAAATGAAGTCACTACATATGGTTGTGTATGTTCAAACATGGTTTATAGGATATCCTTTACCACTATATTTCTCAAATCTAGAAATCTCTATACCTTTTGTGATTTGTGTTCTCAATATCTCCAATGACAATGGGTTTCTTTTGACATATTGTGAAGGTTGGCAATTTTAATTTTAGTTCAACGTTGCTATTTATTGTTGGAGGGTTGTGAAATATTACAAAATTTTGTTCATAAAATTCATTGGTTGTGTTTTAAGATGGTGGGGAATATGGTTGAGGCGTATATGTGTTGGGAGGACAAGTGAATTGCATGTTTGTGAGAGGTGGGGTATTTGGAGATATGATATATGAATTCACAAAGCTAAAAGGATTCCCTCTGGAAATACCAAAAGTTAGAGTGATATTGTTGGTTGGTTGCATTGTTGTAGTGATAGTTGAATGAGTTAATGTGGGAACAGAAGCTATGGTTGAAGTGGGGGAATTTTATTTCCTCCTTTACTTTGGGTGTAACCCAGAGTTACAGTGCAACTATCCACTATAGAAATATCATTATCAATATATGAGCTAAGTTATGCACAATCTCTATTCCATTTTTATTATCAAGAATTCTTCTCATGTTATCTATGATAGGAACTACGGTACCATAAATATAGTCTATACTCACAAAATATTGAAGTTTTTCTAAGGCTTTATCCATTTATTTGAGTTTCTCTTAAGGGATATGAACAACAATGGTTTCAACATCTATAGAATTGGTGTTCATAGGACATGTGATATCTACAATGGAATCCAACATGGGTTGACTAGTGCCAACACTATGAGTAAAAGACTTGGAAAACCCAAGATCCATAGTGGATGTACCAACATGGTATTACATGAGTCTCAAAGTACATCTCATTGAAGTATTGGTAGTATAAAACCACATTGTGATACTCAGACAAGTTTCACATAACCTAAATGGTACCAAAAATAGACAAAAAGAACTAAATAGAGATAGTAAACACTTAGAACTAGGAAGCACAATGCAATTATTGAGGAACATATTTGGAATTTTCATTTTTGAAATATGATAATTGGCTATTTCTAGATGCAAAAACCTGCAAATGTTTACTTTTGAAATGCCAATTCTAATTTCAAACAATGCACTTTTTGTCACTAATTGAACTAGATGGAAACAATTATAGGAAACTAAAATTATTGAAACTAAAAAAGAGATCTATAGGTAGAAGAAAGTTAAGCAAACAGACACTAATAAATGTGTAAAAATTTAGAAAATTTCCTATACAAGGACAAGATTTCCCTAGGGCATATGAGTCCTTGGATAGGGGCTTGAGAAATTATATTTGAGTTTTTAATTTAATATTTAAGCTCATCATTCTTAATGTCCAATAGATTCTTCAGTAACATAATTTCTAGAAATTGATGTGAAATGAAAGTTCAATTTCGTGACATTGTATGAATGATTTTTTTTTAATGTAATATTTGATGTATTTTTGATCTAAATGACTAAAACACACTTTTTCTCAATCTACTATGTAGTATGTACGTAATGTTATTGGATTTTTATAGATTTAGATGATGCAAGTATGCAATTTGTAGCCTTGAATGTAATGCAAAACCTAGATCTAGTATTTCAATGATCTCCAAATTAGAAAATATGATGTACAATGTTGGGTTCACCAAAATGAAATGATGGGAAAATGGGGAATGATTAAATTAGTGTGTTGTAGGTCCTTAATACAAAAAAAATAGAAACTGATGGTGTCCCTCTTCCAAAAAATTCATTGAAACTAAGAGATTGTAAGGTGTAGAGATTGACTTTAACCCTATGGTGAGCCAATTAGACCTAAATCTTTGGTTTCTTAGGACACTAGGATTTTGAGCTAAATGGAAATGATTTGATACAAGTAAACCCAATAAAAAATATGATCTCAATGATAAAATACAAGATCCCAAAGATATAGAAATTGAAATCATATTTTGTAGGCAGATATGAGTAGGATCTAGATACATTTAACTCGCATTAAAATTTGGTTCTGAGAATTGTTGAAGGACAAGTTTTCCCTAGGTAAAATGGGTCATGGCTAGGGTGTCTAGAATAAGCTTTGAAATTCCTTTAATTCTAGATCTTGGCTTCAATTTGACACATGTCCCATTGTCAAAAAGTTTGAATTAAAATCTGCAAGTGAGTTTTCATGGCTTGACAACAATGCTAACAACTTATGAAAGTTTGTAAAATCACTCTTTGATATCCTTTCGATCCTTCAACTTGTAATATGCACACACAAAGAGAGGAATTTTTTTTTTGAATAAGTGTTTACCTTAGTCAAACCCTATTGTTGGTAATTAGACTTTGATAGAATGATAATGAGAATTGCTAAATGGAAGGAATGATTAATGAACACATGCTTTCTACAACTCACCAAACCTTTAATGGCTTCCCTTAGAGGAGTGAAGTCAAACAGATAACTCCAAGGCATCATATATTTCTTTGATTGATTTGTTGGATACTTGAATTTGTGGATGCTTTAAGATGAGCAATGCATATTAGCCTTCACAAGCTGACATGAAAACACCTAAGATTGAACATGATGATAGGATCATGAATGCTACAACAAATGACTGATAAATTTTCTCTTAATTTCTCTTGACAATAATATTTTATCATATGAAGTCTTTTAATCAATGGTTAGATTTTAAATGATAAAAATACTATGTATTTATAGGTGTTTATCTAATTTCTTGAAAATTAGATTCCAAAATCTAACAATTGCATATAAAATATGAATCATTAAAAGACCACCAAAAACATATTAACATTTGGGACCTACAACTTAAGGAGGACCCATTCGCCCTGGAGTGAACAGGTCCTGGCCAAAAATCCCAAGACACATTCATTTCAGGGTGATTAAAATATTAATTGCATAAATTAAATATAAGTTTCCCTTTGATAAAACAAGAAAAATAGGACTTTAGAATGCATAATTTGGAAAATTAGAAGCTTAATTAAGTCCAATTAATTAAGGGATCGAAACATAGTTTGAAATTGTAAAGGTATAAAATTTCCTACACTAGACATGACTTTAACTTCCTATCCTTCTTTCATTTCTCTTTTGATTTTTACTTGACCTCCTTTTTACACTTTTATGGAGCTCCTCCTTATATAATAAAAAATATGCATATTTATATATTAAAATTCAATTACAGAATTACATATAAGGGACAATAACTTACCATGATCTCATGATCACATTAAAAAAAAAAAATTCCTCTCTTCATATATCTAAGGGAATTGTTCATGAACTAGAGTTGTGACACCTTGTAACAAGTAAAAACAAAACAAATAAAACTAAAAATGAATAGCATTCAAAATTACACTAATAGATGTGGAATAAAACAACGAATATAATATGAAATTTAGTAATTAGAATCATGCCTTTTTCAAAGGAATCAAATACAAAACTATAATATTAACACAAATATCCATTGTTATATGAATACTAGAAGGAGTCTAAATTGATATCATCAACTAAAAATGAAACATCTTTTTACAAAAACCTGTCAAATATTATTTTATAAATATATTGATTAAAAATAATCAAGCTTACCTTATTGAAAAATGTATGACCAATCCAACTAATAGGTATTTATTTTGAAGGCCAAACATCCACTTCTCCAACATATAATGTAAATTTTAATATTATCATTCATATACCTATAAAAATATTTACATGTACCATATATACTATTTTTTTTACTAATTACATATATACAGACTCAGTGTGGTCATGTATTAGGAGCTGAAGGGATACTAGACATTGGGTAAACACTTTGACCTTGAAATTATATTATAATTTATTTAGATTAATTTTTAATTATCATAGATGAATATAGTTAATCTTACATTTCAAAAGGAAATAAAGTAAATTCAATTTTACCTAATTGAAATTTATGTATCTATCAATGCCAAATTTTGCATCTAGCATATCATCTATGAACACCTATCCATCCAATATGGATGTTTCTTGCTACTAGTGGCTACATGTATACCAAGCATTCTCTAACCTAGAGCTTCGTATTTTCAACAAAATTGACATAAATTTTGAGACCTAGGAGCCTCTCCCTCATCACCTTGTTCTAAAGGCCTAGTGTGTTGTAACAATCTCTTAGTGAGGGAGTTGATGAAATCTAGGGTCTCCACATCAAAACTCTCCCTCATAATAGAAGGGATCATGACATGCTCAATGTTTTTTCTAGCAAGGGGTCTATGCGCCTAGTCTTTTGCAGAATGTGCACTCTCTCTATATTGTATAAATCTCCCACATCTATGCTTAAACTCATTAGAATACTTTGGGATCTCATTAAGGATAAACTCACAATATAGTTTCCTCAAAAAATATTGTAGGACCTCATTGTTCATGCATGTAGGATGGCCAAAAAGTGACCTCCACTTGTCCTAAAAACTAATATTTATCCCTTGGTGTTGACACCAATAGATAGATAACATCTTTCAACTACTGTGTAAGGGTTAATTAGTTCAAGGGTCAATAAACAATACATAAAAATCTGATTTCTATATTTTGTTCCAGTTGGTAGGATAATTTGATGGTATAATATTTTTCGTACCTCATCCCTCTTGTTTGACCACATGTTAATTTGGCCACTCATGGATTCTTTGTGAGAAATGATATATTCTAATCAAGAGTGAGGCTAGACTGATGGGAACTAGTTATACTTGAATTTCACATCTTTTCAATTAATATTTGAAGCTATTTTTTATTGTTGAATATATTTTTCTTTATGATGTTTTCTTGCATTTGAGGAGGATGTTAAGGCATTTTTGGAGGAATTTTATATAGTTATTCTTCACTAGGGTTTTCATTTATTGGTGAATTACAATTTTCATGAATTTGTGGGTGGATTTTAATTATTTAAAATTAAACAAATTAAATTTGAACAATTCCTATTACCATTTAATTATTTTTTACACAAAAAACTAACAAATCCTCTCTTCTCCACCTCACAGACATCACGATGAAATTTTGGTGGCAACTTAATTGAATCCAATAGATGTGCACACTTTTGCTTGCTCATGATCTACTATGAAGTGTTGAGAGGCCAAGTTCAATTGAGCTTGACCTCTAAATAATTTAGTTTTTATGTTGATGTAAAGTAAGTATGTTGTAATACACTTGTGTTATAACATTCATGAATTGTATCCTAGATGGACCAAAAAGTGGATGTGGCCACTTTTGGTTCCCCTGTCTTTTTCCACATGCCATGTTATTTTCATTAACATCGCATATACACATGAACTAAAGACTATAAAAGAGAAAATGAGACTATCAAAGAGTATAATTTTTGCATGGACAATAATCAATCCCATTCATCACAATTTCTATATTATATTGTATTTTAAAATATTATGAATTCTTGTAGGAATTTTTTTTTTAATTATTTGATTAATTAACTACTCTAGTCAATTTAAGAATGATCATTTATTTTATTATTTGATTAAAATACATACAAATATTGGTTTACAACATATTTTTCCTTTCAATAAGTCATCATCATCATCTTAAAGGGAGGTTATGAAACCAATAGGTACATAGCTCTATAAATTAAAGAATGAATGTCATTTGTTTAAGATTGTGAATATTGACCATTTCAACACTAAAATTATGATCCCACTATTAGTGAAATGCTTCAAATCCTATGCTCAATATTTGTTCTTCCTTGAACTATTTATAGGTATAGGTCCTTTTTGAAGTTGCAAACTCATCCTTTGTGTTCAAATCCAACCTTCCACAATGCATACTTTTATTTTTCTAATAACTTCGTTCACCTCATTTTCCTCTTCCCTTTTTCATTGATCTAAATATTGGGAGTATTTAAAAACATCTTGAAAGGGTTATACTCATGTCACAAGGAGATGTGATTTCTTAGTTCAGCTTTTAGAAATATGTGTAAAAGATATAAGGTAGTACACACGCACTCTAAAATGATGTATGTAAAATTGTTACTCCTTCAAATGCACTAAATGTAGATTATTTGATATTGATGATTGCTTTAATGCTTGTGATGGGAGACGATGTGTAGATTCCTAAATGTGCTAGTTGAATGCTAAAGAATTCCCTTAAATAGTAGCACATAGGATCAAATTTTATATTTAAAACATATACAATTTATCTTAGGGTGAAAAAATCAAAGGGAAACACTCAACTACACTTTAAACATATATTTTGGAAAGGTGGAGACTCAAGTATTGCACCACAAAAATGGCTATGAATAGACAAAAATTAAAATTGGATAAATAACAACTATATTAAAATCTAAATATATGAATATTTATAATAAATAAGATAGACATAATTATGCAAATTTTACAATTATGATTTTATACCTAATTATTTTTAGAACAATAAATATTTTCTTCCTGAATCTCATTTGAAAAAAACCAAAAAAAATGTATAATATTAAAATAACTTAAACTTTCAGAATAATATTATTAGTAGGAAATGTGTATTATTTATTGAGGTGGAAATCTTAAGAACGATTAAAAGGTGAAAATTGGTATTCTATAATAGATCGTTAAACTCGAGACTAAAACATCTCATCATTTAACAACATATGAAAAAGAAATTAGATGGAATATCATTACAGTCAGCCACCTATCCATTGATTACAATTTACTACTACCAGATAAACAATCAGGCGAAGAAACTGCATATTCAGTTTTTTTAAATGGCATCATGAACAATAAATATGAATGCCCAATTCATTATTTAAGCAGATGTGCATGTGAGAATTGTAAGTATTGCCTGTGGTGTACAAAGCTGAAAATGGGAAAGGGATCAAATGTTGGTATAAAATGTTGGAATTTCACCCAACTCTCGCACGTCAACCTGGGTCTTACCATGCAACTGTTTCGTCATTGACTTCAACTCGCGGTACCTCAATTTCCATCGCCACCGAGCCTTTCACTGCTCGTGGTACTACAGAGCTCACTGTGATACCACAACCCTTCATCTTTCTCTCTGCGGTGGCACGGTTTATCGCCTCACCGTGGCCCCTTGTTTCCTCCTCTGTGGTCTCTCAGTTCCCTCTCTTTGTCCACCACCGTACCACGACTAATCGTTTGGCCGACCGGGGTGGCGCGGACAAACCACGGTCCTACGGCCTTTCCTCTCTACTCTTTGGTTCATCGGTCTCACCGCCACACTGGGGTCTCCCTCGTGACCTCCCACGGTTGAGCGGTACCCCCGCAGCATCATTGGGCCTTTCTCTCTCCTCAACAGTAATGCGATTTGGTTTCATTTTTTGCGACATTCATTATGAAGTCTTTGCTAGCGGATATTTAAATCAAAAGGATAGTTATTTAAATCGATGGGACAATGTTTTAATATGACTTGGACTTGAATTTGATGGCATAATTTATTTACCTTTAATATTGTAATTAATATGTCTTGCCATGACTTTTGATATATATTTTTGATGTGGTTGTAAATTTTGAAAAAAAATGATGAAATTTTTTTCTCAGAAGAAGCAAAGTAAAATTAGTTGTTGTTCTGTGTGAAAAAATCATGAATATAATATAATTATTTTCTATGTAAATTTTTTGTCTCTGCCTCTACTCCTTCATGTGGTATCAGAGAAGGTTCTCCATAACCAAGAGTGTTTTAGAGTGTCTGTGAAATGGCTGCAAGCACAAGCTTGACTAATCCCCAAATCCCTCAGTTAAATGGGAAAAATTATGACTACTAGTAAATAACAATGAGAGATTTATTTTGTTCACAAGATTTATGGGAGTTTTTTGAAAAAAAAATCCAGAGCCAGCAAATGCAGCAGCATACAATGCCTTGACACAAGCAGAGAAAGATCTACTGAAAGACAACAAGGACTCAAAAGCTCACTTTTTTATTGTACAAGGAGTGCATGAGAGCATTTTTCTAAGAATTTCAGCTACAACTAAGTCCAAACAAGCATGGGACATACTACAAATTGTTTATCAAAGAATGGAGAAAGTCAAAACTGCAAAGTTACAAATACTAAGAAGAGAGTTTGAGACTTTGTACATGAAGGACAATGAGTTTGTAGATTCTTATTTCACCTAGATAATTGGACTAGTGAACCAAATTAGAAAACATGGTGAGACACTAGAAGATGTCAAAGTGGTAGAGAATATTTTGAGGTGTTTACCCTTAAAATTTGAATCAATTGCAGTAACTATAGAGGAGACAAAGGACCTCACCTAGTATTCAGTTGATGAGCTTTATGCTTCACTCATTTCTCATGAGCACAGACTGAGCAAAAAAGAAAATATGTCATTGGAGCATGCATTCAAGTCACAAGCTTCAATTAATCAAGGAAGAGGCAGAGGAAGATCAAATTTCAGAGGAAGAGGAAGAAGTTTCAATAGAGGTGGAAGAAACAACCCATCTAGTTCAAGTGGATGAGGCAGTAGCCAAAACCCATCTCAGAATCAACCTCAAGGTCAAAGGTATGAAAAGTCTCAAGTCCAATGCCACTATTGTAAAAAAAATAGGACATTATATGAATGAGTGTAGGAAGAAACAGTATGATTTTGGTAGACAAAATGCAAATTTTACAAAAGAGAGTCAAGACCAAAAACTAGATAAGAGTACAACTGGTTTTTAGACTCAGGATGTAATAACCACATGATAGTAAATTTAGAATTGTTCACAAGTTTAGGTGAAAATATTAAGTCTAATGTTACACTGGGTAATGACAACAAAGTGTCGGTTAAAGGAAAGGGAAATGTTAATATTCTAACCAAGCAGGGTGAGAAAAAGTATTTTTCAGATGTGTATTTCATGCCAGGTCTTAAACACAATTTGATGAGTGTAGGACAGTTAGTTCAAAAGAGTTATAGAGTGACCTTCAAAAATGGACTGTGCACAAGTAGTCAGTTAATTGCTAAGATCAAAATGATGAAAATCAAAATGTTTTCTTTGATAATTCAGCCAGATTTGAGCATAAATTATGCACAAGCACAAGAGGTAACAATTGGTATTCGGACTATCTTTCAAGCAAAAGTAAAAGATGAAAATCGGTTGTGGCATTTAAGATTTGGTCATTTGAATTTTGATTGTCTAAATTCGCTTCATAGGAAGGTTATGGTCAAGGGAATACCTTTAATTGAGAAACCTGAGAGAGTATGTGAAGGGTGTATTCTAGGAAAGTAGCATAGAGAGTCTTTCCTAGCAAGGAAGTCAACACGAGCCAAAGATCCTTTAGAAATTGTTCACTCAGATCTTTGGTGTCCAATGCAGACACCTTCAATAGTTGGTAGTGCTTATTTTCTGACTTTTATAGATGATTATTCAAGGAAGGCATGGGTTTATTTCTTATAACACAAAAGTGAAGTGTTTGATTTCTTCCATCAGTTTAAATCTCTAGCTGAAAAAAAAAGTGGTCATTTTATTAAAGTGTTGAGAACAGATAGAGGAGGAAAATATATTTCAAGAAAAATTTTAAATTTCTGCAGAGATCATGGTATTCACAAGCAGTTCACTACCAGATATACACCTCAACAGAATGGGGTAGCTGAGAGAAAGAATAGAACGATAATGGAAATGGCTAGGAGTATGTTGAGAGCTAAACACTTGACAAATGAATTTTGGGCTGAAGCTGTATCATGTGCAGCATACATAATGAACAAATCCCCAACAAAAAGCGTCATGAATATCATTCTTGAAGAAGCATGGACTGGCAAAAAACATAATGTATCTCATATGAGAGTTTTTGGATGTGTTCCATATGCACATGTACCTGATGAACTGAGAAGGAATTTAGACAATAAAGGAGAGAAATGCATATTTTCTGGTTATAGTGATGAATCCAAAGTGTATAAGCTTTATAATCCAACAACTAAGAAGGTTATAATCAGCAGAGATGTACGGTTTGTTGAATATGAAGCATGGGATGGAAGTAAAAAAATCACAGTTAATGTATCTATTAGTATCCCACAAGAGGAAAATGAAATTTATGTTCCAAAAAATGTTCCTACTGTTGTGACCTCTTCTATACCAATTCAAGCCCAGACGAGTGGTCAACTAGTGACACCATCAAGCAATGTGAGAGCAACAACAAGAGGACTGTAGATGCCATCTACAACAAGAACTACTAGCGCAGGACCTTCAAGTCCACATTTTGCAGATTCAAGTGATTTATCAAACCCAACACTGGAAAGCATGAGGAGACAGAAAATCAGAAACATAAGTGATATCTACAATCAAAATGAAGGAGAGAATAATTCACAACAGTTTACACTTTTTGCATTTTATTCTCAAGCTGAAGGCCCAATACATTTTGAAGATGCAATTAAAGAAGACAAGTGGATAACAATAATGGATGAAGAGATTGACTCAATTGAAAAAAATCATACATGGGAATTGCAGTCTTCCAAAAGACAAAGATGTTATAGGAGTCAAATGGATTTATAAGACAAAATTGAGCAAACGGTGAAGTGCAGAAGCACAAAGAAAGATTGATTATAAAGGTTATGCACAACAACCTGGAATTGATTATACAGAGACTTTTGCACCTGTAGCTCAACTTTATATAGTCAGAATGATATTGGCCATACCAGCACAAAACAAATGGTTAGTTCACCAAATGGATGTGAAATCAGCATTTCTAAATGGCTATCTTGAAGAGGAAGTATATGTTGAACAACCACCTGGTTATGAATTATTGGGACAAGAAGAAAAAGTCTACAAGCTGAAGAAAGTGTTGCATGGTCTTAAACAAGCCCCAAGAGCTTGGTATAGCAGGATTCACAGTTATTTTATACATAATGGCTTCATCAGATGCAGCAGTGAACCAACATTGTATACCAAAATGAATGAAAAAGGTGAAATTCTGATCATATGTTTGTATGTAGATGATTTAATCTTCACTGGAGATCTATCAATTGATGTGTTTAAAGGAGCAATGATGAATGAGTTTGAAATGACAAACTTGGGTGTGATGAAATATTTTTTGGGTATTGAGGTAAATCAAGATGAAAATGGCATTTTTATTTCCTAGGCTAAATATGCTAAAAATGTTTTGAAAAGATTTCATATGTTGAACTGTAAATATGCACCCACTCCTATGGTGACTGGTATGAAGTTAAGCAAGGAAGATACAGGTTAAAATGTTACTTCAACTTTGTATAAACAACTAGTTGGGAGTTTAATGTATCTGACAGCCACAAGGCCAAACATAATGTTTTCAATTAGTTTAATTTCTAGATTTATAGAAGCACCAAAAGACACAAACTGGAATGCTGGAAAATGAATTTTGAGATATATCAGTGGAACAAGGAACTATGGGATTTAGTATTCAAGATCAGATGAATTTAAATTCACTGGTTATAATGAAAGTGATTGTGTTGGGAGCATAGATTACAGAAAAAGCACGTTTGGATACGTTTTTCATTTTGGCATAGGAGTTGTTTCATGGGCTTCAAAAACACAGTCAATTGTCACTTTGTCATCAACTGAAGCTAAATACGTAGCTGCTACAAGTGCATCATGCCAGGCAGTCTAGATGAGGAGAATATTAAAAGAACTCTAGAATGAGCAGTTAGAAGCAACAAAAATCTTTTGTGATAATAATTTTGTCATTGCACTATCAAGGAATCCAGTATTTCACAAGAGGAGTAAACACATAGATACCCATTACCACTTCATAAGGGAGTTGATCAACAAATGAGAGATCACTTTGAAATTTTGTAGGTCAGAGGAGCAGCAGGCGGACATCTTCACAAAGGCATTGGCAAAAGAGTCATTTATTTTTTAAAGGGAGTGAATGGGCGTTCAAGTCGGCGGAAGTTGTGTTCAAGGGGGAGTGTTGGAATTTCACCCAACTTTCGCACGTCAATCTAGCCTTTACTATGCAACCACGTCGTCATCAACTTCAGCTCGCGGTACCTCGGTTTCCACCGCCACCGAGTCTTTCACTGCTTGTGGTACTGCGGAGCTCACCGTGATACCACGGCCCTTCATCTTGCTCTCTATGGTAGCACGGTTTACCGCCTCATCACGGCCCCTTGTTTCCTCCTTCGGTCTCTCAGTTCCCTCTCTCTGTCCACCGCCGCACCGCGGCTAACCGTTTGGCCGACCGTGGTAGCGCGGCTAACCATTTGGCCGATCGTGGTAGCGCGGCCAAACCGTGGTGGCGCGACCTTTCCTCTATGCTCTTCGATTCGACGGTCTCATCGCCACCCCGCGGTCTCCCTCATGACCTCCCACAGTTGAGCGGTACCCTCGTGGCACCGTTGGGTCTTTCTCTCTCCTTAATGGTAATGCAATTTAGTTTCATTTTCGGCGGCGTTCATTGTGGAGTCTTTGTTGACGGATAGTTAAATCAAAAGGACGGTTATTTAAATCAATGGAACAATGTTTTAATATGACTTGGACTTGATTTTGATGGCATAATTTATTTGCCTTTAATATTGTAATTAATCTGTCTTGCTATGACTTTTGATATATATTTTTGATGTGGTTGTAAATTTTGAAAAAAAAGAATGAAAAAATTTGCTAAAAAAACAAAGTAAAATTAGCTGTTGTTTTGTGTGAAAAATTCATGAATATAATATAATTATTTTATATGTAAATTTTTGTCTCTGCCTCTACTCCATAAAATTGATGATATTGTTGATGTTTATACTATTATTAGGAGGCGCTGTAACGGTGAAAGCAGAAGATCTGTGCAAGTTGTTTTGGTCCTGCAAAAGCGATGCTGATTGTTCTACCGGCAATGGTTGCTGCAACATTGGAACCTGCGGCAATGGCGTCGGCTATTGCTATGACCCTTATTTTTTTTGATCAAACCTTAAATATTGTTTAGTCTTTTCTTTTTCCTTTATTTTCATCACCCAAACTATGTTGTGTTGCATCCATATTTATGGTAGAATGACACTGCACATATCATATAAAGCGAGGCTATTGCGCCACTTCCATATATCATAGAATAAGCCTGTATATATGATATAACGGAATATAAGAATAAGGTTGAATATCTTTCTTTATCTTGTTTTGCTGCTACCATATATATAGGAGAATAAGGCTATATTTATTGTATATAGCAAGGCTGTGTGCTATGATAAATAAGAAATTTAATCAATATTAGATATGTTTTTATTTTCAAATAGTTGAATTTAACTCATTGCATTTTTATAATCTTCATGAGGATACATTGGTTGGAGAATAGTGTTTTTTTTATAAGATCATAAATGGATGAGATTGTTACAATTTTTAGATTTGTTTTCCAAATAGTTTTTGAAGATGAGAGATGTTTATATCTTACAAGAGTCATGAAGCTCATTAAAAAATGTTAAATGTAAGATAAAACTAGCATATCTATATTTAAAAAATATATGTAATGTAGGTCAGAGATATCTTTAACCACCTATATTATAAATAAAATAAAATAATCTTTAAATAGTAAAAATTAAAATAACTCTTAAGTAAATAAGATAACCTAAGAGTGATAAAATAACCTAACTATAATATTAATTGACTTTTATTTACAATTATTTTCATTTTTTTAATTCTATTTACATTTTTACAAGAGAATACTTGTTAACCCACCAAAAATATATGTAATCACCATGTTTTCAAATGGGAAAAATTAACATTAATTATTTTTGAACAATAAGTTGGTAACTATCTTGACATAATTATATATTTTATGTGTGTTTTTACATCAAGCTTTAATCACATTAACATAATGTATTAGTATATATGTTATCAATGAAAACATATTAGTTTAATTAAAATATATCATTAAATTATAAAGGGTATTGTATATTTTTTTTCAATTAAGTTTAATTAAAATATATGATTATAACCATTAATCTATATTTTGGGTCAGCCCATGGATAATTTATTAAAATTGAATGCAACCCTAATTAGATTAAAACTTTATTCTAACCTCAATCCTACCCTAACCATAATTCTAACCATGGTCCACTCCCTATAAATTATTATATTTAAAATATTATAATAATATATTTAATCTATTACTAAATGAATTGTAACCCTAACCAAAATATAAGCATAATTCAAGGCTAACCCCATCCCTAACCCCAAATGAATCATAATGTTAAACCTAACTTTAATCCTTATTGAATTGTAATAGTAATTGTAACACTATACAAACCCTAACCTTAATTCATCCTAAAACCCTCATATTAGTCTAACCCTAGCCTTGCAAATTGTAATTCTAATCGTAATTAAACATAGCAATAATTATAAACCTATAAGAACCCTAACCTTAAGTAATCATAGAAATATAACCCTAATTGAACCCTAACCTTGCAAATTGTAATTCTAATCCTAATTAAACATATAGATAATTATAAAACTATAAGAACTCTGACCTTAACTAATCTAAACCTAACCTTAACCATAATTGAACCATCAATGTAATTGAACTTTAACCCTAATTGAAACTTAACCTTGACAAAATTATAATCTTAACCCTAATTATTTTTCATTCTTTTATAATTTAATTATTATTCTAGTGTGAAAAAATATTGTATAATGATATCAAAGAATATTTTTGCTTTTAATTTTAGTATATTAATTTATAAACTTATATGTAATAGTACATTTAACAAAGTTAATTCATACTTAATTATCTAAATTCTAGAAACCTCAAATATTTTTCAATACGATTGCTTAAACAAGTCTATATAAAAAGGGATATCCTATTTAAAAAAAATCTTGAATATTTTTTAATTTGAAGTCTACTAATTTCAATAATTACTTTTATAAAATTTAGTAAGTTCTTTTATTACATTTCTGAATTTATAAACTTACCGCGTTGCATTCAAAATAAAATATGTATGAATGTTCTACTAATTCTTTATCTAATTATATGTAATCTACTATTCAAATACCCAACAAACAATTAATATATTTTAACATATAAGTGAAGATTTTATATAAGCTGATTTGCAATAATAAATCTTGACAATGACAATCAAAACTGATCTGCAATAATAAATCTTTAAAATGGCAACCAAACAAGATTTCCGAATTCATTTCAAAATTGACATCTATTAGATCAGAGGACAGATTATAAATCTTTAAAATGGCAACCAACAAGATTTCCAAATTCATTTCAAAATTGACATCTATTAGATCAAAGGACAGATTATAATTTTTACATAACAATTTATCTGAAAGTTAAAAACACATATATATGTTGTGGAAATACAGTAAACTAATACATAATAGTTTTGATAAAAAATAAAGATATAACTATATGTTGCATGATTATCCAATACATGAAACTAAATAGAAGATGAAACATATTTTATATTAACCTATAAACACCAATGCAAGATCATGGAAGCTAATTAGACATATAACCAAATTAAAATTCCCAATAGTTTCGTAAGTATGGAACCAAGATATTAGGGAAACAAAGGCAATGTCAAGGAACCTCCTCCCGACATTTCTTTCAATGCACCTTCTAAAAGTGTAAGGTTCCCCAATAATTCATGCTTGGCCTGCTCCTGAGCCTCATCTTTTGATTTCACTAATACGAAATATTGATTCGAAAAACTGCAAAAATAGAGAACGCATGTATTATACCTATTCAAAACTGGAGTAACTGTCAAGAAACACTCGAATGAACCCAACCAATGAACAAAATACCCTGTTCCAATAGTGCTCACAATGGCTACAAATGTCCCAATTACAAAACATCTCAATGAAAAAATACATTCAAAAATAGCAATTGATTTCATTGGTTGTGCAGTGACCATGAAATTGGGTATTTGTTATTGCAGATCCAACGAATGCAACTGATAAAGAATCAAAAAACTTACATCAATAGCTCCTAGCAACTGCATTGATATCCAATATGTAAGCTAAGAAAAACAGTTATGGAAGAAGCAACTATTATCAATAACCGTTTTATTTAGTTGGAATAGTTTTTTCTAATGGATTTTTATTTCTTCAAAATTGTAACAATAAAAATTAATATAATTACTGATATTATACAGTATCTATATTATATATTATGTGATGATTTATTCTCTTGATATTATACTTATATATAATTAACAATCAACATAGTTTTTTCCAAAATATTTTATATCACTTTTTAGTTTACATTTTAATTTTTTTATAATTTATCGTTTGTTTTAAAAATTATATATCAAATTATAAACAATCAATAGATATTAAATTAAATTAAAAATTCATATAATTGATATTTTAAATTTTAAATTGTATCTTATTTATATTTTTTATATTCTTTTGTAAAAATTTAATATATGTAATTATATAATGAACAATCAACATATATTTTAAATTATATAAGAAACAATCAACATATATTTTTCAATGCAGCACATACTTCCACCTGTCATTTTCAATGCAAGTTCAAAAAGTAAAATGGAGAGGAAATTTTATATGTAAAATATATATTTATATATATTTTACATTGCTTTGAATGAATGTAAAATGAAGATATCAAATTCATTAAAAACCGTTTTTTTTTTTAACTTTTGTAATTTTGAAAAACCTAACGTCTTGTGGTTTTCGGGAGCAAAAGAAGCACATACTCCCACTTGGCTATCATTTTAAATTCAGCTTCAAAATGTTTACACAATGCTTTCACTGTATAACGCCTTTCGGCATAATGACCATTTTAGTCAATTTAATCATAAAATGATTTTATAAACTTTTCTTCATATTATTCAAATGTTCAAATGCTAAATGTAAGATAAGATGACCATTTTAGTCAATTTAATCATAAAATGATTTTATAAACTTTTCTTCATATTATTCAAATGTTCTAATTACTAGTTTAATGTCTCAATGTTACTAGTTTTTCATCTATTAAATTAAAACAATTCAGTTATCATTTTATTTAAAATTGATTACAAGTTATTTTAACCTAAGATATTTAAAACAAGTAATATCTCATTAACTAAAATTTAAGTCCAAATAGATAATGTCACAAATATTTCATCAAAGATAGTCAAATAAAATGTATTTATTTATGTTAAGAGAAGCAATATCTCTTCTTTTAATTTCCCCAATCAAGGTGGCCAAAAAGATAGAATCTCAAAACATATTAATTTGTGTTGAAATCTTGATCATAAAAGAACTCATCTACTACGAAAGTGAGAGAAGATTACCTTATGTGATCCATTTTTTCCTTCAATAGATTTGGAGTTCTTAGTGCCTTTGAGTAGTCAATTTATATTAATTAAGAATGTAAAAATATTTGAGGATAAAGTATTTAATGTTTTTCTTGTTTACAATTTTAAAAATATTTAGAGAAAATAATCATAGTTTATTAATAAGTTAGAACGATTATTTTATCATTTACATACAAAATTAAATAATATTTTGAATAGAAAAATTGAACAATACAATTAAATAAAATAATTCTTCAATTAAATTTTATGACTATGAAATAAATTAAATAACTCTTAATTAAATGAAATAGTTTGAAATTATAATATTGCTATCAAAATTAAACCATATAGTTTTATGAGTCAAACTCATTGACCTGTGTTTTCATGAGTAGTGGTTCACAAGAACACATCTTTCATGATAATGAATGGTCCACTTAGCACACATTGCATCTAGGTGATGCTAACAAAGGTGAATCACCGGGCCTTCCCGGGAGCTTGCCATTCATTATCATGAAATATGAGTTCTTGTTAACCACTACTCATGAAAACATGGGTCAATGAGTTTGACTCGTAAAACCATACAATTGAATCTTCATTGCAATTTCACAATTTGACATGCTCTAGAAAATTCCTTCTACTTATCAATTGATGAGCTAAAGAGGCTCTATAATGAATGGTTCATAAGGAACAACACTTGTTGAAGGTTTTACAAATAGGATTGCAAGCTAAGTGGGCTTAGACTAATGGAAAACTATATGGTTAAGCGTGCTTGAGCTGGAGTAGTACTAGGATGGGTGACCCCCCAGAAGGCCCAGTTCTTCACCTCTGTGAGCATCACCTAGATACAATGAGTGCTAAGTGGCCTATTCATTATCATGAAAGATGGGTTTTTATGAACCACTACTCATGAAAACATGGGTCAATGAGTTTGAGTCGTAAAACTATACGGTTGAATCCTGATAGCAATATCACAATTTAAAACTTTGTGGAAAAAACCTTCTACTTATCAATTAATGAGCTAAAGAGGCTCTATAACGAATACTTCATAAGGCGCAACACTTGTTGAAGATTTTTCAAATGGGGTTGCAAGCTAACTAGGCTTAACTTAGGGGAAAACTCTATGGTTAGGCACACTTGATTTGGAGTAGAACTAGGATGGGTGACCTCTCAATAAGGCCCAGTGCTTTACCTCTATGAGCATCACCTAGATGCAATGAGTGCTAGGTGGATCATTAATTATCATAAAAGATGGGTTCTTGTGATCCACTACTCATGAAAACATGGGTCAATGAGTTTGACTCATAAGACTATATGATTGAATCCTAATAGCAACATCATAATTTGACACGCTACGGAAAATGCCTCCTACTTATCAATTAATGAGCTAAAGGGGCTCTATAATGAATGGTCCATAAGGAACAACACTTGTTGAAGGTTTTTTAAATGGATTTGCAAGCTAAATGGGCTTAACCTAGGGGAAAAATTTATGGTTAAGCGCGCTTGAGCTAGAGTAGTAATGGGATGGGTGACCACCAAATAAAGCTTGATGCTTCACCCTTGTGAGCATAACCAAGATCAAATGAGTGATAAGTGGACAATTCATTATCATGAAAGATGGGTTCTTATTAACCACTACTCATGAAAACATGGGTCAAAGATTTTGACTCGTAAAAAAATACAGTTGAATCTTGATAGAAAAATAATAATTTGACATGCTATAGAAAACACCTCCTACTTATCAATTGATGAGATAAAGGGGCTCTATAATCAATGGTTCATAAGGCACAACACTTTTTGAAGGTTTTTCAAATGGGGTTGTAAGCTAGGTAGACTTAAGCTAGGGGAAAACTCTATGGTTAAGCATGCTTGAGGTTGAGTAGTACTGGGATGGGTGACCTCCTAGGAAAGCTTGGTGCTTTACCTCTATGAGGATAACCTAGATGCAATGCATGCTAATTGCACAATTCAATTATGATGAAAGATGGGTCATTGTGAACAAATACTCATGAAAAAATAGGTCAATGATTTTGACTCATAAAACTATGCGGTTGAATCCTGATAGTAATATCACAATTTGACACCATTTGGAGAATACCTCCTACTTAGCAATTGATGAGCTAAAGGGACTCTATAATGAATGGTTCACAAGTAAAAAATCTTGTCAAATGTTTTACAAATGGGATCGAGAGCTAAGTGGTCTTAACCTAGGGGAAAAATATGTAGTTAAGCATTGTTGATCTGGAGTAGTACTAGGATGGGTGACCTCCCAGCAAGGCTTGGTTCTTCACCTCTATCAACATCACCTAGATGCAACGAGTACTGATTTGAATATTCATTATTATGAAAGATAGGTGCTTGTGAACCACTACTCATGAAAACATGGTTCAATGAGTTTGACTTGTAAAACTATACGGTTGAATCCTGATAGCAATATCACAATTTGACACGTTGTGGAAAATGTCTCCTACTTATGAATTGATGAGCTAAAGTTTCTCTATAATAAATGATTCACAAGGCACAACACTTGGTGAATGGTTTGCAAATGGGGTTGCAAGCTAAGTTGGCTTAACCTAGGGGAAAACTCTATGGTGAAGTACTAATGAGCTAGAGTAGTACTGGGATGGGTGACCTCCCAAGAAGGCCTATTGCTTAACCTCTATGAGCATCACCTAGATACAATGAGTGCTAAGTGGACCATTTATTAATATGAAAGATGGGTGTTTTTGAACCACTACTCATGAAAACATGGGTGAATGAGTTTGACTCGTAAAACTATACGGTTGAATCTCGATAGTAATATCACAATATGACACTCTCTGGAAAATGCCTCCTACTTATGAAATGATGAGCTAATAAGACATAACACTTGTTGAAGGTTTTGCAAACTGGGTTGCGAGACAAGTGGACTTAACCTAGGGGAAAACTTTATGGTTATGAGATGGAGTAAAACTAGGATGGGTGACATCTCAGGAAGGCCTGGTGCTTTACCTTTATGAACATCACCTAGATGAAATGAGAGCTAAGTGGACCATTAATTATAATGAAAGATGGGTTCTTGTGAACCACTACACATGAAAACATTTGTCAATGAGTTTGACTTGTAAAACTATATGATTGAATCCTTAAAGCAATATCACAATTTTACATGCTCGTGGAAATGCCTCCTACATGTCAATAGATGAGCTAAAGGGGATTTATCTTGAATGGTTCATAAGGAACAATACTTTTTGAAGGTTTTACAAATAGGGTCACAAGCTAAGTGTGCATAACCTAGGGGAAAACTCTATGGTTAAGAATGCTAGAGCTAGAGTAGTAATAGGATGGGTGACCTTCCGAGAAGACTCAATGCTTCACATTTCTAAGAATCACCTAGATGAAATGAGTGCTAAGTGGAGTTCATTCATTATCATGAAAGATAGGTTCTTTTGAACCACTACTCATGAAAGCATAGGTCAATGAGTTTGACTTGTAAAACTATACGATTGAATATTGATAGTAATATAATAATTTGGCACACTATGGAAAACACATCCTACTTATCAATTGATGAGCTAAAGGGGATCTATAATGAATGGTTCATAAGGCACAAAACTTGTTGAAGGGTTTGCAGATGGGGTTGCAATCTAAGTGGGCTTAACCTAGGGGAAAACTTTGTGGTTAAGTACACTTGAACTGGAGTAGGTCTTGGATGGCTAACCTCCTGGGAAGGCCCAATGCTTCACCTTTGTGAACATCACCTATATGCAATGTGTTCTATGTGGAAGATTCATTATCATGAAAGATGGGTTCTTTTGAATGACTAGTGTTAAAAAAATGGGTTAATGATTTTGACTCGTAAAACTATACAGTTAAATCTTGATAGCAATATTATAATTTCACATGCTTATAAAAAAACCTCCTACTTATCAATTGATGAGATAGAGGGTATCTATGATGAATGGTTCATAAGGAACAAAGGTTATTAAAGGTTTTTCAAATGGGGTTGCATGCTATGTGGACTTAAACTAGGGGAAAAATATGTGGTTAAGCATTCTTGAACTAGAGTAGTGCTAGGATGGGTGACCACTCAGGAAGGCCTAGTGCTTCACCTCTTTGAGCATCACCTAGATGCAACCAGTGCTAAGTATACCATTCATTGTCATGAAAGATGGGGTTTTTGTGAACAACCACCCATAAAAAAATGGGTCAATGAGTTTGACTGATAAAATTATATTTTCTAATCCTTGTAGCAATATATAAAATTTGAAACATTGTGGAAAATGCCTCCTACTTATCAATTGATGAAATAAAAGGGATCTATAATGAATGGTTCATAAGGAAAAATTCTTGTTGAGGGTTTTTTAAATGGGGTTGCAAGCTAATAGGCTTAATGTAGGGGAAAATTTTGTGGTTAATCATGCTTGAACTGAAGAAGTACTATGATGGGTAAACTCCCGGGAAGGCCCGATGCGTCACCTTTGTGAGCATCACCTAGATGCAATGAATTCTAACTAGACCATTCATTATCATGAAATATGGGTTCTTATGAACCACTACTCATGAAAACATGGATTAATGAGTTTCACTCGTAAAACTATACGGTTGAATCCTAATAGCAATATCATAGTTTGACATGTTGTGGAAAATGGATCCTACTTATCAATTAATGACCTAAAGAGGCTCTATAATGAATGATTAATAAGGCACAGCACTTGATGAAGGTTTTGCAACTGGGTTTGCAAGCTAAGTGGGCTTAACCTAGGGGAAAACTTTGTAGTTAAGTGTGCTTGAGCTAGAGTACTACTAGAATGGGTGAAATCTCAGGAAGGCATGATGCTTTACCTCTATCAGGAGAACCTAGATACAATGAGTTCTAAGTGGACCATTCATTATCATGAAATATAGGATTTTTTGGACCACAACCCATTAAAACATGGGTCATTTATTTTGACTCATAAAACTATACTGTTGAATCCTGACAACAATATCACAATTTAACACAATGTTGAAAACACCTCCTACTTATCAATTTATGAGCTAAAGGGGCTCTATAATGAATGGTTAATAAGGCACAAAAAGTTTTGAATGATTTTCAAATGGGGTTTCAAGCCAAGTGGGCTTAACTTATGGGAAAACTCTATGGTTAAGCACGCTTGAACTAGAGTAGTTCTACGATGGGTGACCTCCTAGGAAGACCCAATGCTCACCTCTATGAGAATCACCTAGATGCAATGAGTGCTAAGTGGAACATTCATTATCATGAAAGACGGGTTCATTTGAACCACTAAACATGGAAAAAATGGGTCGATGATTTTGACACGTAAAACTATACGGTTGATTCCTGATAGCAATATCACAATTTGACATGTTGTGAAAAACACCTACTACTTATCAATTGATGAGCTAATGGTTCTCTACAATTAATGGTTCATAAGGCACAACAATTGTTGAAGGATTTCCAAATGGGGTTGTAAGCTAAGTGGGCTTAACCTAGGGGAAGCATTTGTGGTTAACCATGCTTGAGTTCGATTAGTACTTGGATGGGTGACCTCCTAGGAAGGCCTAGTGCTTCACCTCTATGAGAATCACCTACATGCAATGAGTGCTAAGTGGACTATTAATTATCATGAAATATGGGTTCTTGTAAACCACTACTCATGGAAACAAGGGTGAATGATTTTGACTCGAAAAACTTTATGGTTGAATCCGGACAGTAATATCACAATTTTACACACTATGGAAAATGGCTCCTAGTTATCAATTGGTGAGCTAAAGGGGCTCTATAATTAATGATTCATAAGGCACAAAACTTGGTGAAGGTTTTTCAATTGGGGTAGCAATCTAAGTTGGCTTAACCTAGGAAAAACTTTGTGGTGAAGCATGGCTAATTTGGAGTAGTACTGGGATAGATGACCACTCGAGAAGCCCTGGTGCTTCAACTTTGTGAGCATCACCTAGATGTAATGAGTACTAAGTGGACCATTAATTATCATGAAATATGGGTTCATTTGAACCACTACACATGAAAAATGGGTTGATGATTTTGACGTGTAAAACTATATGGTTGAATCCTGGTAGCAATATCACAATTTGACACTCTTTGGAAAAAACCTCCTACTTATCAATTGGTGAAAGCTAAAGAGGCTCTATAATGAATTATTCATAAGGCACAAGACTTGCTAAAGGTTTTGCAAATGGGGTTCAGAGCTAAGTAGGTTTAACCTAGGGGAAAACTTTGTTGTTAAGCATGCTTGAGCTAGAGTAGTTCTAGTATGGTTGACCTCCTAGGCAGGCCTAATGCTTTGCTTCTATAAGTATCACCTAGATGCAATTAGTGCTAACTAGACCATTAATTATAATTAAAGATGGTTTCTTGTGAACTACTACTAATGAAAACATGGGTCAATGATTTTGACTCGTAAAAACTATAAGGTTAAATCTTGATAGCAATATCACTATTTAACAACTGTAGAAAATGCCTCCTACTTATCAATAGATGAGATAAAGGGGCTCTATAATAAATGGTTCATAAGGAACAACACTTGATGAAGGTTTTTCAAATGGGGTTGCAAGCTAAGTCGGCTTAACCAAGGGTAAAACTTTGTGGTTAAGCATGCTATAGCTAGAGTAGTACTGGGTTGGGTGACCTCCTAGGAAGGCTTGGTGCATCACCTCTCAAAACATCAGCTAGATGCATTGAGTGCTAAGTGGATGATTCATTGTAATGAAATATGGGTTTTTGTGAACCACCACTCATGAAATCATGGGTCAGTAAGTTTGAATCATAAAATGATACAATTGAATCCTAATATAAATATTACAAATTTGACATGCTATGGAAAATTCCTCCTACTTATCAATTGATGAGCTAAAGGGATTCTATAATGAGTGGTTCATAAGGCACAAAACTTGCTGAATTTTTTTCAAACGAGCTTTCAAGCTAAGTGGTCTTAGCCTATGGGAAAATTGTATGGTTAGGCAAGCTTGAATTGGAGTAGTACTAGGATAGGTGACCTCTTGTGAAGGCTTGGTCCTTCACCTCTATGAACATCACCTAGATTCAATGAGTGCTAAGTGGAACATTTATTATCATGAAATATGGGTTTTTGTGAACAACTACGCATGAAAACATGGGTCAATGAGTTTCACTCATGAAACTATATGGTTAAATTGTGATAGAAATATCAAAATTTGACTCAATGTGGAAAATGCCTCCTACTTATCAATTGATGAGATAAAGGGGCTCTATAATTAATGGGTCATAAGGCACAATAGTTTTTGAAGGTTTGGAAAATGGGGTTGCAAGTTGAGTTGGCTTAACCTAGGGGAAACTTGTATGGTCAAGTACTCTTGAATTGGACTAGTACTGGGATGAGTGACCTTCTGAGAAGGCCTAGTGCTTCACCACTATGATTATCACCTAGATTCAATGAGTGTTAAGTGGGTCATTCATTGTTATTAAATATAGGTTTTTGTGAGCCACTACCCATGAAAAAATGGGTCAATGAGTTTGACACAAAACTATATGGTTGAATCTTGATAGCAATATCATAGTTTTACATGCTATGGAAAACACCTCCTACTTATCAATTGATGAGCTAAATGGGTACTATAATTAAGGGTTAATAAGTCACAAAACTTGGTGAAGGTTTTTCAAATGGGGTTTCAAGATAATTGGGTTTAACCTAGGGGAAAATCTATGGTTAAGCACACTTGAACTGGAGTAGTACTGACATGGGTGACCTCTCGGGAAGGCCCGATGCTTCACCTCTATGAGAATCACCTAGATGAAATGAGTGTTATGTGGAACATTCATTATCATGAAATATGGGTTCTTGTGAACCACTACTCATGAAAAAATGGGTCAATGAGTTTGACTCATAAAACTATAAGGTTAACTCATGATAGTAATATCACAATTTGACACGCTTTGAAAAATGACTCCTACTTATCAATAGATGAGCTAAAGGGAATCTATAATGAATGGTTCATAAGGCACAACACTTGTTGAATTTTTTGCAAATGGGATTGCAAGATAAATGGGATTAACCTAGGTGAAACCTCTCTAGTTAGGTACTCTTAAACTAGAATAGTAATGGGATAGGTGACTTCCTAGGAAGGCCTAGTGCTTCACCTCTGTGAGCATCACCTAGATGAAATGATTGCTAAGTAGACCATTCATTATCATGAAATATGGGTTCTTTTGAACAACTTTCCATGAAAAAATATGTGAATGATTTTGACTCATAGAACTATATCATCTATTCTTGATAGCAATATATTAATTTGACATGCCATGGAAAATTTCTCTTATCAATTGATCAGATAAAGTGGTTCTATAATGAATGATTCATAGGGGAAAACACTTGCTAAAGGTTTTTCAAATGTGGTTGCAAGCTAAGTGGGCTTAACCTAGGAGAAAAATTTGTGGTTGAGCATGCTTCAACTGGACTAGTACTAGGATGGATGACCTCTTGAAAAGGCCTGGTTCTTCACCTCCTTGAGAATCACCTAGATGCAATGAGTGTTAATTGGGCCATCCATTATCATAAAATATGAGTTCTTTTGAAGAACCACTCATGAAAGTGTGGGTCAATGAGCTTGGCTCATAAAACTACAGTTGAATCCTAATTGTAATATCACAATTCCACATGTGGAAAAACCATCCTACTTATAGATTGATGAGCTAAAGGGGGTCTATAATGAATGGTTTGTAAGGCACGACACTTTTTGAAGGTTTTGAAAATTGGGTTGAATTCTAAGTGGGATTAACCTATGGGAAAACTATGTGGTTAAGAACACTTGAATCGGAGTAGTGTTGGGATGGGTAAGCTCTTGGGAAGTCCTGGTGCTTCACCTCTTTGAGCATCACCTAGATGCAATGAGTGCTAAGTGGACCATTAATTATCATGAAAGATGGGTTCTTATGAACCAATACTCATGAAAAAAAGGGTCAATGAGTTTGACTCATAAATCTATATGGTTGAATCCTAATAGCAATATCATAATTTGACACACTATATAAAACACCTCCTACTCATCAATTTTATGAGGTAAATGTGCTCTATAATGAATGATATATAAGGTAAAACACTTGGTGAAGGTTTTACATATTTTTTGTAAGCTAAGTGGGCTTAACCTAGGGGAAAAATCTTTGGTGAAGCATGGTTGAGCTGGAATAGTACTGGGATGGGTGACCTCTTGGGAAGGACTGGTGCTTCACCTCTATGAACATCACCTAGATGAAATGAGTGCTAAATGGACCATTCATTATCAAGAAATATGGGTTCATGTGAACCACTACACATGAAAAAATGGGTTGATGATTTTGACTCATAAAACTATATGGTTGAATCCTAATAGCAATATCAAAATTTTACACTCTTTGGAAAACACTTCCTACTTCTTATTCAATTTGCTAAAGAGGCTCTATAATGAATGGTTCATAAGGCATAAGACTTGCGAAAGGTTTTCTAGATGGGGTTTAGAGCTAAGTGGTCTTACTCTAGGGTAAAAATCTATGGTTAAGCATGCTTGAGTTGAAGTAGTTCTATGATGGTTGAGCTCCATTGAAGGTTCGATGCTTTACCTCTATGAGTATCACCTAGATTCAATTAGTGTTAATTGGACCCTTAATTATAATGAAAGATGGGTTCGTGTGAATGACTACTAAATAAAACATGGGTCAATGAGTTTGACTCATACAACTATAAGATTAAATCCTGATAGAATTATCACCATTTGATAGCTACAAAAAATGCCTCCTACATATCAATAGATGAGCTAAAGGGGCTCTTTAATGAATGGTTCATAAGGAACAACGCTTGTGAAAGGTTTTACAAATGGGGTTTCAAGCTAGTGGGATTAACCTAGGGTAAAAATCTATGGTTAATCGTGCTAGAGATGGAGAAGTATCAGGATGGGTGACCTCCCAAGAAGGCCCATTGCTTCACCTCTTAGAGAATTATCTATATGCAATGAGTGCTAAGTGGACGATTCATTATAATAAAATATGGGTTCTTGTGAACCACTCCTTATGAAAACATGGTTTAGTAAGTTTGACCCTTAAAATGATACAATTGAATCTTGATAGATATATCACAAATTGGAAATGCTATGGAAAATACCTCCTACTTATCAAATGATGAGCTAAAGGGTTTCTATAATGAATGGTTCATAAGGCACAAAACTTGCTGAAGTTTTTACAAATGGGCTTTCAAGCTAAGTGGTCTTAATCTATGATAAAACTCTATGGTTATGCATGCTTGAACTAAAGTAGTACTGGGATGGGTGACCTCCCAAAAGGCTCGATCCTTCACCTCTACGAGCATCACCTAGATGCAATGAGTTCTAAGTGGAGCATTCACTGTCATGAATGATGGGTTCTTGTGAACCACTACTCATGAAAACATGGGTCAATGAGTTTGACTTGTAAAACTATATGGTTAAATCGTGATAGAAATATAAAAAAATTGACATGATGTGGGAAATGCCTCCTACTTATCAATAGATGAGATAAAGGGGCTCTATAATGAATGGTTAATAAGGAAAAAAACTTGTTTAAGGTCTTGAAAATGGGGTTGCAAGCTATGTGTCATTAACCTAGGGGAAAACTTTGTGGTTAAGCACTCTTGATCTAGAGAAATACTGGGATGGGTGACCTCTCGTGAAGGCATAGTGCTTCACCTCTGTGAGCATCATCGAGATGCAAAAATTTCTAAGAAGACCATTGATTGTTATGAAAGATAGATTTTTGTGAGCCACTACCCATCAAAAAATGGGTTAATGAGTTTGACTCATAAAATTATACGGTTGAATCCTCATAGAAATATCACAATTTGACATGCTTTGGAAAATGACTCCTACTTATCAATTGATGAGATAAAGGGATTATAATGAATGGTTCATAAGGAACAACACTTGTTGAAGGTTTCATAAATGGGATTGCAAGATAAGTGTGCTTAACCTAGGGGAAAACTCTTTGGTTAAGTACTCTTGAACTAGAGTAGTAATAGAATAGGTGACCTTCAAGGAAGGCCTAGTTCTTCAACTCTATGAGCATCACCTAGATGCAATGAGTGCTAAGTGGACCATTAATTATCATGAAATTTGGGTTCTTGTATACCATTCGCCATGAAAAAATGGGTCAATGAGTTTGACTCATAAAACTATATTGTGTAATCCATTTAGTAATATAATAATTTGACACACTATGGAAAATTCCTCTTACTTATCAATTGATTAGATAAAGTGGTTCTATAATAAAAGGCTCATAAGGAAAAACACTTGCTAAAGGTTTTGGAAATGGGGTTGCAAGCTAAGTGGGCTTAACCTAGGGGAAAGCTCTATGGCTAAGCATGCTTTAACTGGAGTAGTACTAGGCTAAGTGGACAATTCATTATCATGAAAGATGGGTTCTTTTGAACCAGTACTCATGAAAGCATGGATCGATGAGTTTGACTCATAAAACTGTATAGTTGAATCCTCATAGTAATATCACAATTTGAAACACTGTGGAAAAAACATCCTTCTTATAGATTGATGAGATAAAGGGGATCTATAATGAATGGTTTATAAGGAACAACAATTTATGAAGGTTTTTCAAATGGGATTACAATCTAAGTGGGATTAACTTGGGAGAAAACTATGTGGTTAAGAACACTTGAACTAGAGTATTACAGTGATGGGTGACCTCTTGGGAAGGTCATGTGCTTTACCTTTGTGATCATCACCTAGATGCAATGAGTGTTAAGTGGATCATTCATTATCATGAAATATGGGTACTTATGAACCAATACACATGAAAATGAGGTTAAATGAGTTTGACTAGTAAAACTATATGGTTCAATATTGATAGCAATATCACAATTTGACACTCTTTGGAAAAAACCTCCTACTTATCAATTGATGAGATAAAGAGGCCCTATATTGAATCTCTCACAAGGAAACACTTGTAAAAAAAATTTCAAGTAAGGTTAAAATATAAGTGCACTTAACCTAGGGGAAAACTATATGGCTAAGCATGCTTGAACTAGACTAATACTAAGATGAGTGACCTCTTGGGAAGGCTCAGTGCTTCACATTTGTGAGCATCACCTAGATTTAATGAGTGATAATTACACCATTTATTATCATGATATATGGGTTCTTGTGAGCCTCTACTCATGAAAACATGGTTCAATCAGTTTGACTCATAAAACTATATGTTTGAATCCTACTAGCAATATCACAATTTGATATGCTGTGGAAAATGCCACCTACTTATCATTTGATGAGCTAAAGGAGCTCTATAATCAATTAGTGCTAAGTGGACCATTCATTATCATGAAATATGGGTTCATGTTAACCACAACACATGAAAAAATGTGTCCATGAGTTTAAATCATAAAATTATATGGTGAATCCTAATAGCAATATCACAATTTGGCACGCTGTGGAAAATACATCCTACTTATCAATTGATGAGCTAAAGGGGCTCTATAATGAATGGTTCATAAGGCACAACACTTTCTAAAGGATTTATAAATGGGGTTGCAAGCTAAGTGATATTAACCTAGGGGAAAACTTTGTGGTTAAGCATGCTTGAGTTCGAGCAGTACTAGGATGGGTGATCTCCTAAGAAGGATCGATGCTTCACCTTTGTGAGCATCAGATAGATTCAATTAGTGCTAAGTGGAACATTCATTATAATGAAATATTTTTTCATGTTAACCACTACACAAGAAAAATGGGTTGATGAGTTTGACTCATAAAACTATATAGTTGAATCTTGATAGCTATATCATAATTTGACACGCAGTGGAAAATACCTCCTAATTATCAATTGATGAGCTAATGGGGCTCTATCATGAATGGTTCATAATGCACAACATTTTTTGAATGATTTACAAATAGGGCTACAAGATAAATGGTCTTAACCTAGGGGAAATCTTTGTGGTTAAGCGTGCTTGAGTTCGAGTAGTACTGGGATGGGTGAATTCTTAAGAAGGCTTGTTGCTCCACCATTGTGAGAATCACCTAGATGAAATGAGTGATATATGGAAGATTCATTATCATGAAATATGGGTTAATGTGAACCACTACACATGAAAAAATGAGTCAATGATTTTGACTCATAAAACTATACGGTTAAATCCTGATAGCAATATCACAATTTGACACTCCTTGGAAAACACCTTAGGTACTTATCAATTGATGTGATAAAGAGGCTCTATAGTGAGTGGTTTATAAGGGAAAAGACTTTTTTAAGGTTTTTCAAATGGGGTTCAGAGCTAAGTGGGCTTAACTTATGGGAAAACTCTATGGTTATGCATTCTTCAGCTAGAGTAGGACTAGGATGGGTGACCTCTCGAGAAGGCCTAGTGCTTCACCTTTGTGAGCATCACCTAGATGCAATGAGCTTTAAGTGAACTATTAAATATCATGAAATATGGGATCTTGTTAGCCACTATGCATGGAATCATGGGTCAATGATTTTGACTCGTAACACTATACAGTTGAATCCTAATAGCAATATCAAAATTTGAAACGTTGTGGAAAATGCCTCATGTTGGGTCTCAAAAATGTTGGTTTCAATGAACCATGAGGGGTTTCCAAACTCTCACTACATTTTTGGTCAACTAACAAGGCCAACTAGTATGGTTAAACCCTCTACTCTTAAGGCTCTGCTAGACCTAGGCGGGTACACCTATATGAGTAACATAGATTTTGAATTTATCCTTCCTACTTGATCTAACTATCCACAAATAGAAATTTAATAGTGGAAGATATGATCCTAATTTGGTATAACTTGTATATGCAATATCAAGGTGTAAATTAATATGTTCAGTTAAGAGATGTCAAATGAAATGAATAAACTAATGTAATGAAAGTAAGGGAGACCAGTGCCTTATTGGGTAAAAATGGAGTCAAAATGAAAGTTTTAGATAAATGACACCTATCTAGTAGGGATTCTAATTATCTGGCATATGATATTTAGTCTATAACTTGTATAAACATGCAGGAATGTAATTATCAAACTCTTCTTAATGATCCAAATGATAATTCCATATTACTGTGAATGACTTGAAGGAATTAATCTTTACTTGAAAGAACCAACCAATCACACCACACAAATACAACAAATATGTATTGATAAACTCAGAATATACCTGATATGTCAATTTAAATAACAAGGAAATATCAACCTTGGAGACAACTTGATAATATTTGAGTTAATTTTAACAAATAATTGAAATCAGAATAGTGCCACAATATTGAATTTCTTTCATTTGATCCTTCAAAATTTATACATGCATCATAGTCTCCTTGAATATCATCCTGAAAATATAATGCTTATAGTGATCTATCCTATTAATTCTCTCTTTTTTTAAATTTATCCAATAACGGATATTTATACATCAGTTTGTAAAAGGACGTGCCTTTTCAAAAATTCCAAAACATAAAAAGTTTTAACAAATTCTCCATTTAACTAATTCTCCTTGTCTACTTCATCTCTTAAGCTTTTCAACAGTTGATCCTCATTTCTTGGAGTAACATTGTCAACCTGTCCCCTTATCTCTTTTCCTTTTTCCTTATATAAAAATTTCTTAAACTCTGAGGTCTTTATAAATTCATCATCAGATATGAAAGACCTATAGTCTTCATGTCTTGTATCTACATCCATGGTTTCCTCAACATCAGTTTCTTTGGCAACATAGGTATAGTCTTGGGTCTTCATTCTGAAAACTTTCCCATATGAGCTTTGTGGCTTGTCTTCCTCTGATATCCCCTTAATGGAAGATAACAATTCAGCATCCATCAACTCCTGATTATGTTTTTCAATCACGATTTCAGCTTCCTTTGCCTCCAGGTTTCTGATTATGTCATCAGATTTATAGGGCACATGATGGTACCCTCTGAATTTTATCTTTTGTCTAGCAGAGTGGATATACCCTTCTATATCAAAGTTTTTTCTCACTGGTGCTCTTCTCATGTTATAGTGCAGCAATTTATCCAAAATCAAATGATAACCTTCCTTGGCTAATATAGTGAAATCACTAAAACACAATGTGTTGGACATGAAGGATTGTTTCCCATATGAACTTAAGTTCATTACACTGGAGTAATCCATCTGCCTAATAATTTCTAGGTATGCAATTCTATTTGGGATAGTTCTAGGCAGAATGAAAGGTGCATCCTCAAAATCATAAACCCTAATCATTGTGGCAGTCTCTAAATAGTACCAATCCCCCTAGTTATGGTTAATTGGTCCATTGTAATCTGTAGGCCTAAGAAATCTTTTCACTTCTTCAGATAAAGAAAAACCACAAAGATGATTGAAAAATCTATACCAGGGTTTCACAAAGAATTCCTCAAAATGCAAGAAATTTGAATTGGCAAACCTGTTGTCCCAAACAACAGTCCATAATTGAATAGGCAATGGCCTACCTTCCTTGTCGGATTGTGAAATCCTCAGCTCCTAGGGCCATAAACCCAACTCTTGTCCAAAGTACAGCACTAAATGCATTAGTAGTGAGTAATTTCTAAGATGGAAAATAGAAGTGCCACTCCTTATCACCATCAAACTGTTGGTATGTGGTGACTAAAAAAGGGAAAAATCACCGAAAAGGGGAAAACCCCAACTTTGTATAACCCTAATCTGGAAGCTTCTAAAAATCTAGTTATAAGGGGTTTGTAATAGAGTTACAGTTGTATAAGAAAATGCTATTATTCGCGATATTGTAATAGGGTTTTACACTGGTTAATGAAATCGTTGGATGGTTGCAGTTTGGTGGATGTAGCCCACATTGGGTGAACCACGTTAAATTCTCTGTTTTAATTTTTTTTTGTGTTTTATTTCTGGTTTATTTGATAAATCTGCATTTAGCTTTTAGATATCTTCCTTTCAAATCCTAACACAAACCCATATCCAGCTCTTTAAAAATGTGTGCAGCATAGTCAAATGATCTGGAATTATGATACTGAGTGTCTGCAAAAATTACCATGGGCACAATCGCCATATGCTCAGGTACCTCCATCCCTAATACCTATCCCACTGAGTAGTAAGTGTATATGAGGTAAGTTTTGAAGAGATCGACATTTTAGGGTGGCCCCTCACTGTCCTCTATTGGAATAGGCTTGTCATGACACCTAATCCTGTGTAGAGGCAACCTCCACCCTTTATAGATGGTGTCCATCCTTTTGAACTCACTGTCAAGCTCCTTGCTTACTACTTTCTCACTGCATATTCCTTCCATCCTGAAAACCTCAGCAATTGCGTTCTCAAACATATGTATCAACAGGTTCCCTGAAAAATCACATATAGCTTTGCTTTTTGGGTCATAATGTCCAGCTAGCATCTTAATCAGTTCAACATCAACAAAAACATTAGGGCACACCAATTTCCCTAAATTAAGCCTCCATGGATTGCACACCGGCTCAAAGCAATTTCTTCTGTGATAGTGGAAAATGAATAACTCATAACCCCTAATCAGAGTCCAAACATCCCCTATAAATTTGCATTTGTCATCCAATTTGTCAACTTCCACTTTGAGCTGTGCAGAACGCCTAGCTTTAGGTCTATAACCAAGTAACTGATCTATGAGGTCTTGATTCAGCTTCCTTTTAGTACCTTCAATTTGTAATTCAGTCTTCTACTTTTTTGCTTTTGATTGGCTACCCTCCCCAGGTTTTCTTCCCTTTAATTTTCCTGAAACAGTGCCTTCCATAATTCAAATTTTTATGAGTTATGGAGAGAAACTTACTATAACCTTTTTGCAAACTTAAGCCAGGTGAATGCCTTAATTTCTCTACTAGTTCCTTTGCTTTCTTTCACTTTGAATTCTGTGAGGCAATGATTTCAATTGATCATACCCTAATAAGCAAAATCTCCTACGCTTTGTGGCACCATTAATGTCTTTAACGAGATATGAATGTTGCAGGTCTTTTTGAAACTCTCGCTATCACATCAGGGTTCATATTGGTGAGATATTTCAAATCTTAGGCTAATCCGCCTGTTCAAAATTCATCCATCCACCAAGATGTCTTGCATTTTCCCTGACTTCACAAGTCTCCTTGATATTTTATCTCCTTTCGCTCTTCATATCGCCATGACTTTCACCGAAACAACTATCGCTCAGACTCAATGAATTAGGCCAATAGTTCTTTATCTTACTCCGAAAATACTTTGTTTCATTGAGATGTTTGCTTTATTTACTTATGTCGCTGAGACTAAGCAATTTGTTCTGCCGACAAAATAATATTCACTATGATGTCTCTTAGATCTCCTTGTGATGACATGTCTCTCTAATACACCTCCTTTTCGATATGACAACGTGCATCATCTCCCTAACATCCTTTATCTTCGTAATCTTAGTTTTCATCGGTGTAACCTGAGGGGTCGGTAAGACCTTCTAAACTCTCCCCGGCATCATTTGTCTCACCGAGTGAGTTCTCTTATTGCTTTATTGGCAAGACCAATAGCACTTCGGGCAGTGTTTTGAAAATTCTCTCTGATGACCAAAGTCTCCCCGATAGTCTTTACTTTTCTCCAATCAGCCCAAAGTAACTTAGCTCGATATGACCTTACATCGTCATGTTGATACCTTTTATCTTGTCGATAAGTAATACAAACCCGCATTCTCCTAGTGCACAACTTTATCGGTATGACTCGTCTGATGTCTTGCTGATATATTGAAGATATGTATATTATCATCGATGAGACCTACATCAACTTATGCTGATATTTCCATATGTCAATGTTTCAATGCTAGAGGAAATTTATGGGGTTTTATGACAAAATTTAAACCGGATTTTGTAGAAAGATGTTATGTGAGAACTTTTTGTGTTTGTATTTATGAACTTTTTGGGAGGCTAATAATCATGAAGGGTGAATAAAATGGCCAAAATTTCATAGTTCCAATAGTGGCTACATCTGGGGATGAATGATTGTGAGATCATTACAAGGATCTAGATTTCTAGGTGAGTAGACCAAACATTATGGATAAGAGCAAGTGGAGATGAAAAAAAAATGATCCTAAACTACTGTACATGGAGAAATATCAAATAAGGATTTCCAAGATTGTCCATGTACTAGCAATTTCATGTATCCTTTACTTCCTATACTACTGTGCATGGAAATTTTTTATGAGAATTTTTTCTTCAAATGTTGTCCATGCACTGGCAACGTTTGATCCTCTGTGATTTTTAAGAAAAAAAATTCTTTAGAAATTTCCCATGCACAGGCAACTCCTGCTCTTCACCATTCATATTTTGTAAATAATATGAATCCTCTCCTTTCTTGTCAATAATAACAAAATGTCCTAACCATAGTGCCTCAAATTTTCCATGTTTTCCCTTCTCTTGGCATCTAGCGTTCCACATCAACACTAAATCATCGTTTTCAAATTTTCTACTTTTTGCTTTTTTGTCAAACAAATATTTCATTTGTGCTTGCAATTTCATGTTCTGATTTTGGGATATTCTCCTTATTTAATCAAGTTCTTCAAGGTGCTCCATTCTCTCCTCCATTGGTTCAGGAACATCTATATCCTCTTGAAGGATAAATTTGTACACTGGCAATAAATTTTGTAGAGGCATCCTAGCTTGCGTTCCATAGACTAATTCATATGGGGATTTCCCAATTGCCTTTTTGATGGTAATTCTATCTGCCCATACAACCAACCTTAACTTTGAATCCCAAGCCTTTTTTTTCTTACCGAGCATCCTTTTTATGATTTTTAAAAGACTCTTGTTGCTAGATTTTGCCTGACCATTAGCTTGTGGATGACATGGGGCAGAATAAGAAACATTGATACCGTATGTCTTACAAAACTCCTTGAATTCATCAGACCTAAAACACATGCCATTATCTATAATCACCCTCAATGGTGTACCGAATCTAGTGATAATGTTATCCATTAGAAATTTAATCACAACTTTACTTGTTGCTTGCTTGGTTGGGATTGCCTCCACCCATTTGGTGAAGTAATTAGTGGCCACTAGTATCCACCTATGTCCTCCACTCGATTTCTCTTGTATTTCCCCAATGAAATCAATCCCCCATTGGTGAAAAGGGGCTTCAACTTATATAGGTCTAAGTGGTAGAGCTCCCTCATACTTCATTTTCCCTGAGAACTTTTTGCATTCCTCACACTTTCTGACATATGAAAATGAATCATTGAAAATTTTTGGCCAGTAATAACCTACCCTGAGGATTTTATGTGCAGTTGTCCTTGTTGAATAATTTCCTCCACATACTCCATATATTTCTTTTAGAACATGATCATCCTATGATTCATCCAAACATAATAGCAGCATTCCATCTCTGTTTTTCCAGAATAGATCTCCTTCTATAAATAAATATTTAGAAGCCTAAAGTTTTAAAGCTCTCTGGTTATCACTAAGTCCTTCTGGGCATTTTGTATTCCTAAGGTAATGCATAATATCTGTGTAATAGGGTGTATGTTCAATACTTTCAATTGCATTCCCTTCTCCTTGTACACTCCAAATTTGTTTTGCCTCAATATTTGTTTATGCCATCAATTTAGCCAATCCTTGGCCTCGTACCAATTTAGTAATCTGTATTTCCATATCAAATTCCTGAATTTTGTTAATCCATTTGCACCTTTTCCCTGTCACTTTTGATTGTGTCAAGATGTCTTTGAATATTGCATGAGGGACATATGCAATTACTTTGGCTCCAAAAAGATATGGCCTAAAAGGTTTTGTGGCCTTTACAAATGCAAAGTCTTGTTTTTCCATTATGTCATACTTCAATTCTGATCCCTGTAAATATTTACTAAAGAAAGATACAGGTTGCTTATGACCATCCTCATTTTTTTGTAACATGACAGCAGCTATTGTATGCAGGGAGGCAAATAAAAATATTTGAAAAGGTTTTGTGAAATCAGGAGATTTGAGGATAGAGGCTTCTTTAATGGCTCTTTTAATGGATACAAAGGCTTCTAATGCTTCTAGGGTCCATTCAACCCTTTTCCCCTTTTTTAACATTTCTGATATGGGTTTGACAATCTCAGCAAAGTTAGATACAAACCTCCTGACAAAATTAATCTGTCCAAAGAATGACTGGATGGCTTTCACATTTTTAGGGATAGGAACTTTATCTATAGCCTCAACTCTCTCAGGATCTATCCTAACTCCTTCTTTTGATAAAATGTGTCCTAAGAGCTTCCCCTCTATAACAACGAAATGACATTTCTTAGGGTTCAAACTAATTCCATATTCTAAGGCTTTGATGAATATTTTTTCAAGGTGCCTTATATGATCTTCAGCCCTTTTTGAGTAGGCCATGAGTTCATCTTGATACACCACCATTATAGCATTGATTAGATCAGCAAATGCTAAGTCCATAGCCCTTTGAAAGGTTGCTCCTGCATTAGTGAGACCAAAAGGAATTATCACATATACATATGTTCCCCATGGGGTTGTGAAAGTTGTTTTATATTGTTCACATTCCTTGACCTTAACCTAGTTATAACTAGAGAAACCATCCATCATAGACAGTAACTCACATCCAGTTACCTTATGCAATATGGCTTCCATGTTAGGCAGTTGGTAGTTATCTTTAAGAGATGCCACATTTAAATTTTTGAAATCTACACACAGTATTATATCTCCATTTTTCTTTCTAACAGGGACAAGGTTTGATACCCATGTTGAGTGCCTCACAAGTTTGATAATACCTCCATCTCTGAGCTTGGTCAATTCTTCCTGCATCTTTGGTTCCAGAGTGGGGTTAATGGGCCTTTGTTTCTACCTAAATGGCTTTGCATTTGCTTTCAGTGGAATTTCATGGTGAAATAAATCCTCCCTATATGCCTTGAGGTCTTCATAAGACCATGCGAACACATGTTTATACTTTCTTAACAATGAAATCAGCATTCTTCGGATAGTAGGGCTTATCTTTTTTCCAATATACACCTTCTTTGGTGATAGTTTGGTCCCCAAGTTTACTTCTTCAATATCTTCCCTTTTGACTAGTGTTTGTTTTTTAAGGGATTGATCACTTCCATCATATACTCTTTCCAAAGCTACCAACCCCTTGGGAGGTTTATTAGTTTTAAGTTGCAATACCTTCTTTCCAAACACTGTCTCTTCTCCATTTATTTCTTCCACAAAGGCGTTGAAATCAATTTCTTGAGCCTCATATTGGTCTATACACTGAAGTAATTTCAAAAGGTTAGTGTAATCATTGAAAACCTACCAACTATATACATTGTCAGGTACTGCAGGTCTTATTTTGAAATCCACTTGGGAAACTCCTACTAATGTAATATCATCTTGTTTTAATGCTACATTTTCCAAGAAATCTGCCATGATGTTCTTTGATATGTCCACCCAATCAATGGAAAAAGCATCAAATAGTTCAATTGTATCCCATATCGCAATTTTGTACTGTTTCAGTCTTTTATTTTTTGCTACATACTTTGATTTGATCTGAGATACAACTAGTTTCAAATCTCCAAAAACTGTTAAGATTTTGATTTTGTGTTTAACAGCTAAATTCAGACCAGTCAACAAAGCTTCATATTTTGCTACATTGTTTGTACATTCAAATGCTAATAGGAATGAATATCTATAAGTTGAACCATTGGGAGATATGAAGACTATACCAGTGTCATTACCCTCTTGGCTGCAAGCTCCATCAAAGTACATTTTCCATATTCCTTGTTGATTTTGAGAAATATTTCGATCAATTGGGTCTTTGCTTTCCAACTCAGGTTGAGATAGTTCCACTCTAAAGCTTCCCAGATCAACATCACAAAAATAATTTAGTGGTTCCTGAGGAGCATTTTCAATAATTGATTCACTCTAGTTTCTCTATACATTTTTACCTGCTCTCCATTCACTGGTATGGTGGCATATGACAAGTCAAACTGTACATTGCCTCCTACTACAGCAGTCCACTGTCTCGATAGAAGCATCCCAAACTGGGGTGGTGTGTCAATTACATTTATGTCAATAGTGTAAGAGGCTTGTGGGTAAGTTGCCAACCTGACTTTCACATTTTTCATGATTCCCACAATCGGGACAGGCCTGCTATCCATGGTGTAGCATTTACCTCCCTCTACATCTATCCATAAACCAAGCTGCTTCATTACCCCTACTGGCATGATATTCATAGAATCACCTGAATCTATCAAGTAATTTCTTACTAGTTTGCCGCTTATGATTAAAGTGGTAAAGAATGGGTCAATTTGTGGTGTGTTCATTAGGCAGTCTTCTAGGATTTTTACCTCTTTCCTTTTATTATTTATCTATGATACCTCTTTGTTCCCATGGCTTATATTTTGATTTCCATTAGAAATTAGCTATATGGTACTTTCCCTATATTCTTTGATTTTCATCATTTCAATTAATGGCACAGAAATTTTCAATTGAGATAGAGCTTGTATAAAATCAAAGGATGTACCTTTAGCCTTGATTGCCCTTTTAGGTTCAATGCATTCTCCTTTGTTTTCTTCCTTTTCTAGTTTTGATATTTGATCTGGCTTTTTCTTTTCAATGGGAGGTTTCTTACTTTCCTCCTTAGAGGTTCTTTATGTTCTCTTTTATTTGGTTGTTTATCATCAATCCCTTTTGATGTCTCACCCAATGCCCTTTTATTTTTCATAAATATCCCCCTTGGGACACCCTCATCTTTATTCACTATTCTACTTCTCAAACGATATTTACTTTTGGCTTCTTCCACTGCTGCAATTGTCAACATTTTAATCTCCTCTTCACTTGGTCTTCTTATATTGCATATATTAGTCTAACTTGATGCAACAAGGGGATTATGCTCATTATCACTTGCTTCATGGTCAGAAAAAACATGTTGCTCTACCATGTGAATGTTGTATTTTTGGTGATCAACATTGTATTCATATCCCTCCTCCTTTGAAGATGCATACTCTGGCTCCAAAGGGTTAAGAGTGTGGGAAGTTAGTTACACATTCTGGTCTTCACCACCATCATCTTCATGTGTATCTTCCTCCGGTATTGACTGATCTATTACACAATGTTCTAGGGAATGTGGTGCATAACAGACTGAACACCATGGACTCTTATCTGCCATATATGTTCCCTTTCTTTTTAGTGGATCCAACGTTTCCTTATTCCTTGGCCTATCACCTATCGGGTTCTCGTCCTTCCAACTGGTATTATAAGGCATGTCATGTAGCCTTGGTCTCTCATTCCTATATGTGTTCTCTTGTCTATTTGGGGGAACATATTGGGGAACTCTAGGGTTTTCCCTCTTAGAAAACATCCCTGTAGCTTTTTTGTTATTCTCAATAGTTAAGGCTATCTTTTGGGCCTCAACCAGATTTCTAGGACCTCTATTTCTTAATTCATATCCTGTCTTGGGGCCAAAGGCTTTCAAATAGATACTCAAGGTAGCAGGGTCAACCAACTTGGATGCCTGAGGTATTTTATTGTGTAATTTAACAAACCTTTGGTTAAAATCAAATGTTGGCTCATTCTGATGTTTTTGAATTGTCACTAACTCATGTAATGCAAAATTTGATGCACATTGATTTCCATATTGTTGAAGAAACTGGTCATGGAATACTTGAATGGAATAAATGGATGTTATCGATAGACTATTGAACCAATCCCTAGCATCCTCAATTAATGATATCATGAATATCCTCGATTGTACATCCTCATATTGCATGTCTAAGTCCTAAATGACGACCTTAAAATTTCTCAGATGTTCCTTGGTTGTAACTCCATTACTCCGTGTGAATTTAAGGACTAAGTTCCTCCAATTGTTATCCAGGGGGTAAGGATAGATTTGAAACCTAGCAAGATCAAATTATCTAATCATAGTTGTGTATTGTGGGGGGGGATTTTGAAAATTTTGGTTTTGGTCGAGTGGTTTGTTGTTTGCCATACATTGTGGGCCTTGTTGGCCTTGTGGGCCTTGTGGGGGTGCATACTATTGATGAGGGGGTGGTTGAATATTTTGGTGTTGTGGTTGACCATTAGTGTTCCTATATTGACTTCTAGGCTGATTTTTGTGGGATTGAGGGGAACTTGGTGGCTTCATATTATTTCTTTTATGGGGGGGTGTGTATTTGGGTGATTCAGTTACTGATGTTTTGTTTTGAGCCTTGTGTAACTTCATCTTTCTCAATTCTTCCATTGCTTGACGTTGTTTCTCATACTCAACCCTCAATCTTTCTGCATTTCCCCTAATTTTTTCCCACTATGTATCTTGTTCATCTCGTGTCATAAATTCATGGTTTTCTTTGAATATCTCATACTTGAGACCTTCCTCATAGAGTGTTTCTCTTTGTTCATCTTCATATTCTCTCCTTTTCCTAGTTTCAAATTCAGCCATGTGCTCATCAACTTTCCCAAGGTCTATTTGGTGAGAAGGATTTCTCCTCCCTTCAGGAGTATGGAGCTCTTTAGATGGGCTCTCCTCATTTGCAAGTGTATCATATGAATTGTGTGTTTCCAGTAACAACATTGATGCTTTGTTTTTTGTCATTGTGTCCAATTCATTAAACACTTTCTTGCTTTGATTGTTTTTGTAATTTGACTTTCCTTTATTATCTTGACCCTCCCCCTCCTTGTACAAAGATCTCCTTCCTTGCATGTTGCGATAAATTGTGATGGTCTGAACTCTAGGTTGATTCCTTTCTGATTTATACTTTATTGTATCAGTTTCAATGTTTTTGTTCATTCAGCGTTGCCACCCACTTTTTTCTAAAAGTGAGAAAAGATTTTATGGTTATCTTACCCAGCAGAGTCAATTTCTTTCAAATTCCAATTATGTTTTTCTCTAGTGACTTTATATGGAAAGGTTGTCTACTACCAGACAACTCTCTAGTTTCGTCCCCAACAGAGTCACCAATTTATTGGGTCTCAGAAAAGCTGGTTTCAATTAACCATGAGGGGTTTCCAAAATCTCACTACTTTGTTGGTCAACTAACAAGGCCAACCGGTATGGTTGAACCCTCTACTCTTAAGGATCTACTAGACCTAGGCGGGTACACCTATATGAGTAACACAAATTTTGAATTTATGCTTCCTACTTGATTTAACTATCCACAAATGGAAATTTAATAGTGGAAGATATGATCCTAATTTGGTATAACTTGTATCTAAAATATCAAGGTGTAAATTAATATGCTCAGTTAAGAGATGTTAAATGAAATGAATAAACTAATGTAATGAAAGTAAGGGAGACCAGTGCCTTATTGGGTAAAAATGGAGTCAAAATGAAAGTTTTAAATAAATGACACCTATCTTGTAGGGATTCCAATTATCTGGCATATGATATTTAGCCTATAACTTGTATAAACATGTAGGAATGTAATTATCAAACTCTTCTTAATGATCCAAATGATAATTCCAGATTATTGTGAATGACTTGAAGGAATTAATCTTTACTTAAAAGAACCAACCAATCACACTACACAAATAAAGCAAATGTGTACTGATAAACTGAGAATATACGTGATATGTCAATTTAAATAACAAGGAAATATCAACCTTGGAGACAACTTGATAATATTTGAGTTAATTTTAACAAATAATTGATACTAGAATAGCGCCACAATATCGAATTTCTTTCATTTGATCCTTCAAAATTTATACATGCATCATAATCTCCTTGAATATCATCCTGAAAATATAATGCTTATAGTGATCTATCCTATTAATTCTCTCTTTTTTTAAATTTATCCAATAACGGATATTTATACATCAGTTTGTAAAAGGATGTGCCTTTTCAAAAATTCTAAAACATAAAAAGTTTTAACAAATTCTCCATTTAACTAATTCTTGTTAAGCCACAAATGGACTGCAGACATATGCTCTATGTAATCCTGGCACTCATGAGTGTTAGCATCCCCCAACACATCACGGATCACAATCTCCATCATTATCATTCGCTCATTTTGCTTGCACACTTCATCCAATGTCACATCCTCCATAGTGGTTGCTTTCAACATCTCTTGGAATATTGTTTCGCACTCACTTTTCCACTTAGTCGCTTCTTTCATCTTCCCTTCATCATCGCATAACTTGGTCAATCTATCTTCGGTAGCCTCTATCAATCCCTGCATATCTCCTTGCAACTCCTCAAATAAATCCCTGTGTTTGTCCATGATACAGTTGGCATTTTCAATCTCTTCACTACTAGGAGTGTCCTTTTGTTCCAATACCTCAATCCTTTCTTGAATTCTGCTATCCACTCTCCTGTGTTCCTTTATTGCATCCACAAATTCTAAATGTTTTCCCCATAGCCTATTTAACCAAGTGGTTAGAACAACTTGCCTTCTTTTGATTCTTGCATAAAGTGCATCTGCTTTTCCTTGAGAATATGCAGTTGATCCTTCCCAATGGTCCCTTTTCTGTGAACTCTCTCCTTCTGTGAGCATCCTTGTCGATTTTGTTATAGCACCTACCAAGTCTTTCAAGCATTCATTTTCTCTCAACATCCTCTCATTACCAGTTTTATACATATCCCTTTCCCTTATCAATGATTGGATTTGAGCCTTATTTAACTTGGCTATATTTATCCCAATATCAGCAGTTGCTACAAGATCAACCTCCCCAACTTTCAAGGTCATGACATGTCCAAATGCCTTTTCAGTGTCAATAAAAATATTTTTTTTGTGAGGAGGATGCGAGGCCGAAATCATTAATGTCTCATCATCAGGGTTGTATCTTGATCCTGTGTATACCTCTGTCACCTTCTCTATACTTAGCTTGTGGGTGGCATTGCTATATTTTAAGAAAATATCAAAAACTAGTGCAGATTTCAAATCCAAACCTGGAAAAATCATAACACCTGCCTTTTCTAGCAGCTCCCTTCCCTTTTCAGGGGTCATGTTAATCATCTCCTTATCTACTTCATCTCTTAATCTTTTCAACAGTTGATCCTCATTTCCTAGAGTGGCATTGTCAAGTTGTCCCCTTATCTCTTTTCCTTTTCGCTTATATAAAAATGTCTTAAACTCTGAGGTCTTTATAAATTCATCATCAGATATGAAAGACCTATAGTCTTCATGTCTTGTATCTACATCCATGGTTTCCTCAACATCATTTTCTCTAGAAACATAGGTATAGTCTTGGGTATTCATTCTGAAAACTTTCCCATATGAGCTTTGTGGCATGTCTTCCTTTGATATCCCCTTAATGGAGGATAACAATTCAGCATCCATCAACTCTTGATTATGTTTTTCAATCACAATTTGAGCTTCCTCTGCCTCCAAGTTTCTGATTATGTCATCAGATTTATAGGGCACATGATGGTACCCTCTGAATTTTATCTTTTGTCTAGCAGAGTGGATATACCCTTCTGGATCAAAGTTTTTTCTCACTAGTGCTCTTCTCATGTTATAGTGCAGCAATTTATCCAAAATCAAATCATAACCTTCCTTGGCAAATACAGTGAAATCACTAAAACACAATGTGTTGGGCATTAAGGCCTATTTCCCATACGAACTTAAGTTCATAACACTGGAGTAATCCATCTGCCTAATAATTTCTAGGTATGCAATTCTATCCGGGACAGTTCTAGGCAGAATGAAAGGTGCATCCTCAAAATCATAAACCCTAATCATTGTGGAATTCTCTAAATAGTACCAATCCCCCTAGTTATGGTTAATTGGTCCATTGTAATCTCTAGGCCTAAGAAATATTTTCACTTCTTCAAATAAAGAAAAATCACAAAGATGGTTGAAAAATCTATACAAAGGTTTCACAAAGAAACAGGAAATTTGATTTGGCAAACCTATTCTCCAAAATAGCAGTCCATAATTGAATAGGCAATGGCCTACCTTCCTTGTCGAATTATGAAATCCTCAGCTCTTGGGGCCATAAACCCAGCTCTTGTCCAAATTACAGCAATAAATGCATCAATAGTGAGTAATTTTTGAGATGGAGAACAGAAGCGCCACTCTTTATCGCCATCAAACCCATATCCAACTCTTTAAAAATGTGTGCAACATACTCAAATAATCTGGAATTATGATACTGAGTGTCTATAGCAATTACCATTGGCACAATTGCCATATGCTCAAGTACCTCCATCCCTAATACCTATCCCACCGAGTAGTAAGTGTATTTGAGGTAAGGTTCGAAGGGATCAACATGATAAGGTGGCCCCTCACTGTCCTCCATTGGAATAGGCTTGCCATGACACCTAATCCTATGTAGAGGCAACCTCCACCCTTTATAGATGGTGTCCATCCTTCTAAACTCACTGTCAAGCTCCTCGCTTACTACTTTCTCACTGCATATTCCTTCCATCCTGAAAACCTCAGCAATTGCATTCTCAGACATATGTATCGACGGGTTCCCTGAAAAATCACATATAGCTTTTCTTTTCCAGTCATAATGTCTAGCTAGCATCTTAATCAGTTCAACATCAGCAAAAACATTAGGACACACCATTTTCCCTAAATTAAGCCTCCATGGATTGCACATCAGCTGAAAGCGATTTCTTCTATGATAGTGGAAAATGAATAACTCATAGCCCTTGATCGGAGTCCAAACATCCCCTATAAATTTGCATTTGTCATCCAATTTGTCAAGTTCCACTTTGAGTTGTGCAGAACACCTAGCTCTAGGTCCAGAACCAAGTAACTGATCTATGCGGTCCTAATTCAGCTTCCTTTCAGTACCTTTTGTTTGTAATTCAGTCTTCTGCTTTTTTTATTTTGATTGGCTACCCTCCTTGGGTTTTCTTCCCTTTAATTTTCCTAAAACAATGCCTTCCATAATTCAAATTTTTTCGAGTTATGGAGAGAAACTTATTGTAACCTTTTTGCAGACTTAAGCCAAGTGAATGCCTTAATTGCTCTACTATTTCCTTTGCATTCTTTCACTTTGAATTCTGAGAGGCAATGATTTCAATTGATCATACCCCGATACACAAAATCTCCTACGCTTCGTGGTGCCATTAATGTCTTTACCAAGATATTAATGTTGCATGTTTTTTTGAAACTCTCATTGTCACATTAGGGTTCATATTAGTGAGATATTTCAAATCTTAGGCTGATCCGCCTGTTCAACGTTCATCCATCTGCCAAGACGTCTTGTAGTTTCCCCGACTTCACAAGTCTCCTCGATAGTTTCTCTCCTTTCACTCTTCATATCACCATGAATTTCACTGAAACAACTATCGCTCAGACTCAATGAATCGGGCCAACATTTCTTTATCTTACTCCGAAAATACTTTTTTTCACCGAGATGTTTGCTTTATTTACTTATGTTGCCAAAACTAAGCAATTTGTTCTGCCGATAAAATAATATTCGCTATGATGTCTCTTAGATCTCCCTGTGATGACATGTCTCTCTGATACACCTCCTTTTCGATATGACAACGCACATCGTCTCCCCGACATCCTTTATCTTCATAAGCTTAGTTTTGGTCGATGTAACCCAAGGGGTCAGTAAGACCTTCTAAACTCTCCCCGGCATCATTTGTCTCAATGAGTGAGTTTTGTTTTTGCTTTATCAGCAAGACCAATAGCGCTTCGGGCAATGTTTTTAAAATTCTCTCTGATGACTAAAGTCTCCCTGATAGGCTTTACTTTTCTCCAATCGGCCCAAAGTAACTTAGCTCGATATGGCCTTACATTGTCATTTCGATACATTTTATCTTGTCGATAAGTAATACAAACCCGCATTCTCCTAGTGCACAACTTTATCAGTATGACCCATCTGATGTCTCACCGATATATTGAAGATATGTATATTATCATCGATGAGACCTGCATCAACTTATGCCGATATTTCCATATGTCAATGTTTCAATGCCAGATGAAATTTATGGGGTTTTATGACAATTTAAACCGGATTTTGTAGAAAGATGTTATGTGAGGACTTTTTGTGTCTATATTTATGAACTTTTTGGGAGGCTAATAATCATGAAGGGTGAATAAAATGGACAAAATTTCACAGTTCCAACACCTCGTAGTTATCAATTGATGAGCTAAAGGGGATCTATAATGAATGTTTCATAAGGCACAACACTTGTTGAAGATTTTGCAAATGGGGTTGGATGCTAAGTGGGCTTAACCTAGGGGAAAAATTTGTGGTTAAGCATGCTTGAACTAGAGTAGTACTACGATGGGTGGCCTCCTAGGAAGGCTTAGTAATTCACCTTTGTGACCATCACCTATATGCAATGAGTGCTAAGTGGACCATTCATTATCATGAACTATGGGTTCTTGTGAACAACTACCCATGAAAACATTGGTCAATGAGTTTTACTCGTAAAAATATATGGTTTAATCTTGAAAGAAATATCACAATTTGAAACCCTATGGAAAACATCTCTTACTTATCAATTGATAAGCTAAAATATTTTTATAATGAATGGTTCATAATTTGCATCACTTGTTGAAGATTTTTCAAATGGGGTTGAAAGCTAAGTGGTCTTAACCTAGGGGAAACCTATGTGGTTGAGCGTGCTTGAGTTTGAGTAGTACTAGGATGGGTGACCTCTCAGGAAGCCCCGGTGCTTCACCTCATTAATCATCACCTAGATGCAATGAGTGCTAAGTGGACCATTAATTATGAGGAAGTATGGGTTCTTGTGAACCACTACTCATGAACCATGGGTCAATGAGTTTAAATTGTAAAACTATAAGCTTGAATCTTGATAGGAATATCACAATTTGACACGTTGAAAACACCCTGCTACATATAAATTTATGAGCTAAATGGGCTCTATAATAAATATTTCATAAGGCACAATACATGTTGAAGGTTTTGCAAATGGGATTGCACGAGAAATTGTCTTAACCTAGGGGAAAACTATGTCATTAACTGTGGTTGATCTAGAGTAGTACTCGAATGGGTGAACTCTCGAGAAGGCTTGGTGATTCAACACTATAGAATCACCTAGATTAAATGAGTGCTAAGTGGACCATTCATTATCATGAATGATGGTTTCTTATGAACCACTACTCATGAAAACATGGATCAATGAGTTTGACTCGTAAAACTATACGCTTGAATCCTGGTAGCTGTTAGAAACTAAGATCATACATGCAAGGTATGCGAAAGTTATGCCCATTTTAGTGAAAGTTGCTCCAGGAAGGCCAATAAGGCTTGCACGCACCCAAGGGGCTAAAAATATTTTGGCCCCTGGCCCTATGTGCGACTAGGGGCTAGCGAGCAAGGGGGCTAGGGTGAGTCTTGTGGTCATCCATATCACCGCTAGTGCAGGGCTTAAGCGGTCGGGGGTTGGGCGCATAGCACTGGTCCCCAATGTGACCATGACCCTATGAAAGAAATCCCTCAGGGGTTGGCATTGGGAGTGGTGGCAAAATGGGAGAGCCACCAGTGGTGGTGGCCACTGGGTGGTTGTCGAGTGGCAACGAACCCCTTTTGCATTGGGATGGGTAACCTCCAGGGAAGGCCTAGTGCTTCACCTCTGTGAGCATCACCTGGATGCAATAAGTGCTAAGTGGATCATTCATTATTATTAAATATGGGTTCTCATGAAAACATGGGTCAATGAGTTTGAATCATAAAACTATGTGGTTAAATCCCAATAGCACTTTCACAATTTGACACGTTGTGGAAAACACCTCCTATTTATCAATTGATGAGCTATAGGGGATCTATAATTAATGTTTCATAAGTAACAACACTTGCTTTAGGTTTTTTAAATGGGTTTGCAAGCTAAGTGGTCTTAACCTAGGGGAAAACTCTATAGTTAAGAAAACTTGAGTTGTAGTAGTACTAGGATTGATGACCTATTTGGAAGGCTCGGTGCTTCACCTTTGTGAGCATCTCCTAGATGAAACGAGTGCTAAGTGGACCATTAATTGTCCTGAAGAATGGGTTCTTGTGAACCACTACTCATGAAAATATGGGTCAGTGAGTTTGTCTCATTAAACCTTTATGGTTGAATCTTGATAGCAATATCAAATTTTGAAATGTTATGGAAAACGCCTCCTACTTATCAATTGATGTGTGAAAGGGGCTCTGTAATGAATGCTTCATAAGGCATAAAACTTTTTGAAGGTTATACAAATGGGGTTGCAAGAAAAATGGGGTTAACCTAGGGGAAACCATATGGTTAAGTGCTCTTGACATGGAGTAGTAAAATGATGGGTGACCTATTGGGAAGGCCCAGTCCTTCTCCTTTGTGAGAATCACCTAGATGCAATGTGTGCTAAGTGGACCAATTTTTATCATGAAATATGGGTTCTTGTGAACCACTAGTTAGGAAAACATTGTTCAATGAGTTTGACTCATGAAAATATATGGTTGAATCCTAATAGAAATATCATAATTTGAACTGTTGTTGAAAACTTCTCCTACTTATGAACTAATTAGCTAAAGGGGTTATATAATGAATGCTTCATGAGGAACACCACTTTCTAAAGGTTTTTCACATAGGTTTTTAACCTAAGTGGGCTTACCTTAGGATAAAACTCTATGGTTAAGCATGTTTGAGATGGAGTATTATTAGGATTGGTGACATCCCAAGAAGGCCCAGTGTTTCATAACTATGAGCATCACCTAGATGCAATGAGTGCTAAGTGGACCATTCATTGTCATGAAAAATGGGTTGTTGTGAACCACTACTCATGAAATCATGTATCAATTAGTTTGACTTATAAAACTATACTATTGAATCTTGATAGCAATAGTATAATTTTATACGTTGTGGAAAGAACCTCATACTTATCAATTGATGAGCTGAAGAGGCTCTATAATGAATGGTGACACATCCTAAAACTAATGTGAGAATTAGAAAATAAATATCCCAACAATGATAAATTGACTAAAGGGTCAAGTTTTAGAGCAAGGCTGAGAAAAAAATCAAGGCATGTTTCAGATGATGGGCTAAATTGGATAGCAAGATTTTATGGATTAGGATCATTGCATTTGGAATGACTTGTTTTCAGGATTGAATGGGATTATGGATGCACATTGAATAAGTGGATTGGAAGCTTAGAACCACTAAGAAGGGAAAACCATGTCTAGTGGTAGATATGAAAGGATAATGGATTGCTTTGGTAAGGATAGGAGACATGAGGATTATTGGACATTAATGATTTAGTATATGATCTCCAAATACTATGTCATGTGATAGGAATAACTTGTTTTCTCTAAGATATATGGGTTTTATAATGTTATATAGGAAATCACATGATATTTGATGGTGCATGGACAATAGATTGAGATGTCAAGATTTTTCCAAAGCATGATTTATGGTTGTGCCTTAGTCCTTATCAAGATCAAGGTAAGTAGGGAATTTGGGTGGAAATTATATGGATTGAATAGATCCAAATGTCTCAAAAAAGGTATGGAATATGAGACAACTTGCCCCCAAGTGTAAAGGTCCACATAGATATTTGATCTTACACGTGATGAATGTTTGCTAGGTTTTCATCATGGTACTTATCCAAAGCATCATAAGAATGGTTTTCAATATTGGGCACATTATTTCTCTTTACTATTTTTTTTTTTTTTATGTCACATAAGATTCATGTTTACTAGGTTTTCATCAAGATGATATTTTTTTTTTGCATTTTTGTATTGTTGGGTTTTTCAATATTTTTCTCTTTTCTAGATTGCCTTGATGTGTTAGATGGTCACTGATCGTTCTAAATATTTTGATGGTGATAATTTAGATTTTGGTGTCATGATATGTCAATAGTGACCTCTATGGAGGAGTTTCCTTTCTGATACTATAGTTGGCTTTATCAAAATACTCACATCATGATAGAGTTCCATGAGATTCCCTATAATAAAGAGTTATTTCCAAGATGTGATTGGTTTGTGAAGTATGATTTTTTGGCTTCAACCAAGATATAGTATTATGATTGTGATGGCTTATGTGGATGGGTTATTTGGAAGTTTGGATGTAGCGACTTTTATTTGCCAAACTTATGATTATGGATAATTACTTTTATACTTTGAATTGGTATTGTGTTTGGAACAACCACTTTTATATTTTATTCCTAATTATCATTTTGATGAATGTGGAAATTTTTTATATGTAGGAGACTTATTTTATTTTGGCTCCACATTTTGATTGAATATTGGATTTTGACTTTTTTCTTTACTTGATATATTTTTCATTGGGATCTCATTTAACTTCATTTGTCTACTTGAATTTTTGGATTCAATGGCCTTTGACATTTGGTTTTGGATTTTGGATTTGTAAGGCTTTTAATTTTTTGGTTCCAATTGATGGGTTTAATTATGTTGGAATGATTGTTTATGGTGTGGATGGAAGGAGTGTTGGAAGTAACCTTATGGTAAGGGCTGCTCATGGCCCCTATTTTGATGTTTGTATTGGATAGAGTTTCCTATAATAACATGGAGGTATCACTAACAACATTTTATTTATTGATTGAAGAATAACCAAGATCTTGATGTAAAATATTTGCATGAAATTGTACTAGTTCTAAAATGTGTGATTCATGTATGCCTAGTCCTCTTCCTCAATAATGCATGCTTTGAAATATTCTATTTGTGAAGGAGTATTTGTTAGTTTGGAATCAAGATTCTAATACATCACTGTATATTTTAAAACCATTGCTTGGTAGTTTCTCATCTACAAGAAAGCATGATTTGATAAAAGTAGATGATCCTAGATGATAGGATATTTTAGATTTATCCTTCATCATGGTTGTTTATTTTTTATCATTTGAGATTTCAATTTGATCTAGAGTAGCTTCTATATCCCCTTGTTTTCTATGATCCATTTCATTTCTTTGATTATCTATGTTTCCAAGGGAGGCAAGTATTTCATCTTGGGAAATGGAGGTGGTTTGAGTTTGGATAAGATAAATTTCAATTCTCATGATCATGGATGGTATAGAGGTTGATAATGGGATCATCTTGGATTTCTTCATTAATGGTATAATCAAAGATAGAATCATCTTATATTTCATGATTGGATATGGGATCTTGATCAGAGACTGGATTAACTTGGATATCATGATCATCTAGAGGGGTTTTTTGGATAAACTGAAGGATAGGATCATGATCAAAGATTGGATTATCATGGATGTTATAAATAGGATTTTTATCTAGGCTCAAATTAGCTTTTATATCATGACCATCTGTTAGGATTTCTTGGGAAACTTGATCTTGATTTATCATCGAGTCTAATTTATCATTCTTTCGACTTTTTTCTTGACATAGATCCAAAGGTTTAGCCAATGGAATATTCTTTTGGACAATGATAGGAATTTCTTTGATGGACTCTAGATTTTTGCATGGTGATAATGGAGTTTCAATAGGAGGATATTTTTTGAGATTGGTAGGTGATGTATGGCATGATGGTGAAATATGGTTGAGTGGTGTAAGATTAGTTATGTGACTGGATCCCCTAAAAAAAATTTCATATCGTATTTTCATAAGACTCTTTACTAGTAGTCCTCGGATATCATTTCTAAAAACAATTTTATGGAATAGAATTGTGAATTGGGATGTAGTGGATTACAATATTTTAGTGGATGATGGATTATAATAGGATGTAGAGGCTATACAACTTTCTTGGTTTGGTGATGGGGATGAAAATTTAGGAAATGCATGCAAGGTACATATTTGGTAGATGGATTGGTTTTGATGAATACTTTGGATGAAATATTGGTTTCCATCATCAAGGTTAAGATAACAATAACTAATAGATGTTGATTGGGGATTAATTGTACAAATTGTGTGATATGGTTATTTATATTAAGGATAGATCGATGGATGACTAGAGCTCATGGGTTGTTGGTAAGTAGATTGGAATGTTGGGGGTTGTTGATATGGATGAGAGATAGATGGATGACTAGGGATTGAGGCTTTTTGGTATTGATGGAACATTCTTATGAGGTTTTATGTTTGACTAAGGAGACTATCAAGGTAAGATGAAGACATGGTTGGATTAGAATTGACAATGGTATGGTTTTTTATTGAATTAAAATGTGGGTGAGCTTTAAGGGAAATCTATCCTTGTAATTCTATCTTATTGATAGGTGTATTTAAAACAATCTGATGGTTGTGAACTTACGAAAGATATTGGGGTTGTTTTCCTAAGGCATAAACCTAGCAATATAAGTGTGAATGGATGCAACTACTTAGTTTGTTTTTATTCTAAAATTTGGCTCTCAAACCTCTCATCGATTCAGTGACAGGAGCCTATATCAAAATGGTCTACAAAATAAATAGATTAGCAACAAACATTAAATAGTAATAATGTTCCACACTAAGTGCAGAATATAATCAAAAGATAGAATTTGAAATGGAACTCACTAAACTTTACTTGCACATATTGATAGTCAAACCAATCAATGTTTAAAAAATACAACACATTGAATTAAACTCATATCCATCTAGCACTAAATGGAGATAATTGCAAACTAATTCAATCACAAAAAATGAATGTATAGATAAAACATTTATTACCACACAATGCACTCCTAGTATAGTGATCACCAAGTAACCGAGGAAGTGGTTCCTTCCTTCTTCGATTATTTGGTGATGAATCTTACGAACACAAGTTACTCCATGCTAATAAATGTACATTCAAATAGCATCACAATACTTTAAATCATGAAAAAAAATTTGTATCATTATATTATTATCATCCATATAAACTGAGTCTTGGCTTACATATTTATAGATACTATAGACCAATTAGACTTATAACTACAGTAGGATAAAAAAATATAAGTCTTTGGTTGTTTCGACCTGCAACCAACAACCTTAAAAGATAATCAAAAATAGCTTATAGTCTATTGATATCATTTCAAAACATAACAACAACTTGAAGCAGATAAATACAATGCAACACTAATTCAACCAGAATGACAAGTGACCCTCGAACAACCTTAAATTCACTCCACCAATGCCCTTGTCCATGCATCATCCATTAAGAATCTCCTACTACCAAAATCATAGAGATAATCAATAAATGATCAAAGGATTTTGATATATTCATAGGTTTTTATCTTTCCTTTGTATTTTATAAAATATCTTTAGTTCATTAACAAATGGTGACAAGAGCAGAAAAAGATACTATGAAATGAAAAAGTTTAAAGGAAAATAAAAGGTAAAAGGCAAGATATATTTCACCCCCATCATTTCCCCCTTGCTTAGGGTTTTGCATTGCCTCATGCAAAAGAATGTAGTATAAACTATCAGGAGAAAAAGGAGCTAATTTTTACATTGTGTCAGTGACTTCTTTAACCCATGACTAGTATAATGCATGCATTTCCTTCTCATGATCTTGAATGGTCATGAGAGATGTACTCGAGGCATTTGTCTCCTCAAGTGATGCCTTGAGTTGGCGAATCTCCTCTCTCTGTGAGGAATCAAGAGAGCATGTGTCATGAACATATTTATGGAGGGCTTCATTCTCCTCAATCACCTTAGCCAATAAATTTTGAAGTGCTTGATTTTCCTCTCTTAACTTGGCTACCAAATTTTTTAAACCTTGTATCTCTTCTTTTGTTGACAGAGGATTTTCCTCTTTCAACTTAGTTACCAAGTTTTGTAGGTCACAAATTTCCTCATTTGTTAAGAAAGGATATTCCTCCCTTGCCTCTTGGCTTCTAGTGGGAGGTTTTTCCAAATGTTCCTTTTCATTTCCAACTGACATATTCAACTCATGTTCTTCCATTCGGGGTGACAATTTAGTGGTCCTTTGTTTTGCAAGGTGTGCTAAGTTGACAATGTCCTCATCTATCAGTTCAGTTTGGGAATTTTGAATTTTACTGTCATCATACATCCTCCTCATGTGACAAAAATCCTTCTTCCATACCCTTTGTAATTTCATTCAAGGTTTCCTATAGCTATCAACACCCCTTATAAAATTGGAGGATTGGATTGAGGGAGTTGGGTCCCTTCCTCACATCTAGTTTCATTTTTATTAGTATTCATAATTGATTCAGTTATCTTCTATTGCTCCTTTGTAGCTCCCTAGAAGCATTTCTTGAACTTCTAGTTATGTGATATACAACAACTAGGATTGTAAAATCATCCACTTCTTTTGGTTGTTTGGAACCCAGAACATCACTAGCTACATTTGCTAGATTCTCCAACTTTTTTGTTGTAGTAGTTGGTGATTTCTCTTGAGCTGATGATTTCTTTTTAGTTGATGATTTATCTTTATCACTGGAAGAAATTGAAACTTGTTTCTTCCAAGAATTAGGAAAGATTTTAACTAAAGATTTCCTACTTTGCATTTTTCGCTTACCCCTAGTTTCACATTTTTGTGTGCTATTATTGACAGTTTTTCCACTCATAGGGGTAACATGAGAAATTTTGAACGGTTTTCTACATGAGGCTAGGTTTTGCTAGATACCCTTCTTGGAAACTCTCTTCTTTGAAAGACTATAATAATCACTAGAGGCTTCTTTTTTCCCTGAATCTTCACTATGCTAATCTAAAGAAATTTCATTGTTACTATCCTTATTTGACTTTGTGCCTTTAGACTTCTCATTTTCAGAAGTACTAGGTTTATTTTTAGTGACAAGAGAATCTTCCTCAATAGATTTATCTAGGGTATCATCACCAAGAAGTAAATCCTAATCCCGTTGAGGAGATATTATTTTTAATTCTCTCACAACTAACAATTTGATGAGGCCATGGTGAGCTAATGAGTTTTCATGTCCTTTTTGAACTGCTTTTCACATTTGATTTGCAAAGGAATAAAGAAATAATGGCATATTCATAAGCATACCCCATCGCATAATATTCATAAGTAGAAACAATTTAGCATAAACTTATACATACCTACCTTTGTAGGTTATGTATTGCATGATAAATTTTGCTACATCATTCCAAGGCAGCAAAAGTGTGGCTAGCTTTGTCCCTTGTCCAGTGACTATTTCAAAAAACTTCCCTCTTTCTAGAAACTTCTTCCATAAAGATTTGAGGTCCGTCGCGCACTTGGAATGATCAGGAAAATATTTTTCCCCTGAGACTGGAAACCCAGAAACATCATCGATGACTTCTACTGAGAAAGGAATGGTTAAACCCTGAACTTTTGCTTCCTTCTTATGGAATGTCATTGAAAATTCTTGTGCAATCCTCTCATAATACCCCCTTAACCACTTAAAATAAACATCCCATCTTACTTGTTTGAAAATATTATAGGCCCTGGAAGCCTCTAGAATCCTCAATTCTTCCATAGTTGGAGGCTCAAAATGATGACGATGTTCTCCTGCCATGACACTACCACGAAGATTCTGCAACTAGAAGAATTGTGCAAATGAAATTCGCTAACAAATGTAGAAACCGCCACTGAGGATATCTTTTGGAAATAGTACATAGATATCTATTGTAACCTAAATAGTAAGAGGTTAATAGGAAATTAAATTAATAAGGTGGGTTGCAATGTTTTAAAGGAATAGTTTCTACTAGTATTATTATGGAATCTTGCAGTTACATCGGTAAATGGAAAGTAATGATGGTATTAAATAAGGGAGGTAGGGTGATAATAGATTACAATGTACTCAGAAGGATATGGTGTAGATATGATGTGATGGTTTTTTTATGCCTTGCATAACCAACCCATCTTTTTCCTTGGTCAAAATGGGTCCCCCTTTTGTGTTTTTTATCTTTTGTTGTTTTCAAACAAATTTTGGAGTCTTTTGTTTCAAACACTTTGTTTTTCTTTAGTTTAGTGTGTCAGAATCGGAGCTGGAACCAAATCAGGTTTTGAAACTTCTTTCAAAACTCGTTCCAATCCCCATCCCGACAGTCTATCTTTTTTGGCCTTTTGTTCTATCTTTATCAAAGTCGAAGCCGGAGTGGACATTAAGTTGGAGTTTATTGAAAAATTGCAAAATCAAAATCCATCCTGTCTCCGCTTCCGCTTTTTCAACATTAATTCTAGACTAAGTCCTTGTGTTATGTTTTATCATGTCAGTCTTTTTATTTTACTTTTTGTGTTTGATTTCATTTTATGCTTGGTTGGCAGAACCGGACCCGAAACGGGAATGAAGTTGGGAAATTCCTTAAGTTTCTGAATCAGTTTCCATTCCGATTCTGCTCCCACCATTTTTTGGTCTTTGAATTTTTTTTACTAAAGTCACACTGTAGTGAAGTGTTTGTTCTTTTGTAGTTTCGACTCTACTTAACTGCATTTAATGCGTTAATGACAATTGCCATACGTAGGTAGAAACTCTGATTTTTACCTTCATTAGGGATTAAACACATTATTATTATCATTGTTAAAGAATCAAAGAGCGAAATAGAGCAGCTATGGAGTTCTTCTGAGTATATCGATTGAAGGAGGAGGAGATCATTGCTTGTGAATTTCTTCGAAAGGTTTGCCAAGTTTTGTGTTCGAGCTAGGGTTCCTATTCTCATTTTTTGTTTATTTTGCTTTCGTGTTTTCTTGCTTTTGTTTGATCATTCTTGCTTTGAGCAAGTTCATGTTTCTCGGTAGGTTTGCGTGATTTTTTTTCTTTCTACTTTTGTTTTTTCTCTTTCTTTGTTGTTCTTGATTTTGTTTTGTGCTTGCGTTTCTGGTTTTATAGTGAGTTGGGGCACGGTCATTTTTATGTTTTGTCGTGATCGCGTCATGTTGCGTTTGGTTTTTAAATGTGTAGATTTTAATTTGAGTTCACCAATAATGTAGATTAAGTTATGTTTTACAGTGAGTTAGGGTTTGTAAAATCTTGTTTTTACTTAGGATTTTTATTCACGCATTTGTCTAGTTAAATTAGGAGAGGTTAAATCTGTGCCCTAGTTTTGTATCGCATTTTCTAGATTAGGGTTTTATGCGTTTATGTGATCACATTTAAAATAATTAAATATGGTGCCCTAAAATATAGTCGTCCCCATGGTCATATGGGCATATTATTTTTGTGATATATTTTAAGCCTCGTTTTTTTTAATATGACCTTGGTCTTTAATCATGAAGTTATGCATTAAGTTGTTAAAATCATTGATAACATCATGGTCAACATAGCCAGAAGCAGGATCAGAATTGATTTAGAATTTTGGATGTGTTTTATGATTAGTTTCAATTCCATTTTCCATCCCATCTCTGACTCTGCTTGTAGTAAGAAGCTTTATTTCATGAAAATGATTAACTTTGGTGGAAGCGGAAGCAGAACCGAAACAGAAGATGAAAATAGAAAATCTAAAGGAAACCGAATTAGTTTCCATTCTGGTTTTGGTTCTGATCATTATTCCACTTCCAACTCTAAGTTTGCTTATTGTTAGTATAATTACCATTCCAATTCTGACTCTGAGCCCGACAGTGTTTTTAAAAGAAGATTATTTAGGATTTTGTCTGTCTGGTTCCGCCTCCGATGTGTGTATAAAAGGTATGGTTTTAAGACATAATGTTTATCCAGAGATCTAACTAGAGGTTTTGTTGCAGGAAAGCTAAGAGGATATCAGGAACATCAGGAGAATCCTCTCAAAGGAACCAGCCTACAGGAACATCAAAAGTAGTAGCCAAATCAAAGAAGATCAAGCCAGAACAGTTTCCTTATACCTTAAGGTACAACCATAGGAGTTCTGTTGTCACAGTAAGAAAAGTAGAATCGGATTGGTCTGACATCACTGATACAAATTTGGGCCAGTACAACTTTGAGGAGGCATATACTGATACATTCAATGAGGATGTGACCCCTAGAACTCAGAGAATTGTTGATTCCGGTTTGGCTCATATCACACTATTTCCTCTATCAATCCAGTGCCCAGAGTTAATCTTGACAGCAACAAGTGCTTACAATCTAGCAACCCAACAATGCATCGATTCACAAGACAATTTAATCATTGATCTCACTCCTTAAGCATTTAAAAGTATATTTGGTCGAGTGCATGGAAATGGGTAGCCATTCCGTGGACACCCTAAAAAAAACAAAAAGTTGTAAACCATAACGCGCTCGTGTTATGCCTTCAGTTAAACCTAGGCAAGGTCTCGGTGGCTACAACTGCAAAGCCATAACATGAGCGTGTTATAACGCGCTCACATTATTGACTATTAAAAGCAAAAAAACAAATGCAAATCTCTCATTTGCATTTCGACTGGTTTTTTTGTGCACCCGTGGCCAAAAACACCAAAATAGCGCGCTCGTGTTCAAGGAGAAGAATTTCTTCACCAAGAATCTGAATTTCTTCGCAACGATGGTGCCACGACAACGAGGATCTATAAGAGGTAAGGATTCTATGCTTTTTATTTTGAATTTTTTATGTTTAGGTTGAATTTTTTAGTTTTAGGTTGAATTTGATATCTATTTGTTTGAAATTTTAGGAGATGCAAATCAACCTGCAAACCCTCAAAATCCTCAACAGGAGGACCAACCAAATCCTCAAGATAAAAATCAACCATAACATCAACCTCCACCAATCACTCAACCCCCTCCTGGCACTCAACAAAATTTAATGAGTGAAATTGAGAACAACAAAAAACAAATTGAGGATTTGATCAATAGGTTGAGTGATCCAAATGGTTCAACCACAGAAAGAATGACCCTAGAAAATTCCTTGAAAGATATGTTAACAAATGTAGATTCAATTAGCAAACAAATAACTAGATGGGAAGATAGGAGGCAGGCGGCTAGGGAGTATTATACAAATAAACTATCATGCAAGTATGTGAAAGATTTAAAAATAATAAAAGGTGATTTGTGCTCATTATTCACTGACCCACGCACAAATCAAAATCTTACCCTCAATGCGAAGAGGTTTCCTATCCATTGGTGCCACCACCAACAAATGAAGGAGCGGTTTTATGATAGGTGGTACATGGTCTTCGATTACCCACCGTGCAACAATTGCGAGGTCCCACAATATTTCCTTAGGAAACTATACAGTGAGTTCATATTGAAAAAAATCCCAAATTATTTTAATATGAAGGATTTCCAAGGGAGAGGTGGGGGGTTAGCTCAGGATAGACTGGTGCACAATTGGATCCTATGTGGCAAGGTAGACAAGCTCTCGCTAGGCCGCCTCATGAGCACATTGTTATGCCTTCCATCGTGAAGGAAAGTGCTGACGTAGAGACATTGTAGGTAATCAGCACTTTGACCCAGAGTGTCATCCATCATACTAGCCCTATTCTACAACGCCATCCAGGGGAGTCTTCTAGTGGTGGTCTTTGAACACATGTGTGTCAATCTTGTGAGGCTACTTGTTCACATGACCCCACTGACCCTCAGGAGACTAGTACGCAGGATCCATCTGCAGCTATGGAGATGGAGAGGGTAGCTGACATTTTGCATGAGGCATATGGCATTGATAGTCAAGTAAAATTTATTGCATGTGTTCATTGAATTTAATTTATTAAATTTTGATTTTGAAATGCAAGATTAACTAAAAATGTTTTATGATTTTAATAAAATTGCAGGGTCATAGTGTTGAGACTAGATACACCGGCCCCCCACCAACCTATTTTTGCAGTACACCTATCGCTAGGGTATGTAACTAGTAAACAATTATAAGTTTATTGCATATTAATGGAATTTTTTTACGAATGGTAATTTAATATGCAATTTTGGATGTTGAACAAACTAATATTGGAGGTTTTGATGGAACACTTCCCAGTGGTGGTGGATTTACTCAAACCTTCACGCAGGTAATAGAATAAAGAGTTTAACTAATGAATCAAGTACTTAATAGATTTGTGTAGTTTATACATGCACATCGTTGATTACGTTGAATAATTCGTTCTTTTATTTTCAGTTGTTGCGAGACAATACACCTCTGAATGTGACAAGGGCAATGGATATTGGTGTGACATCTGCTATACAATCCTCGATGGCTCAGACAGAAGAGGTATGAGGCAAATTAGTAAATTTTAATTTACATTTGTTGTTATAGATGTTAGTTAGTCAGAAATCAAACCATTATTGATTCACGTAGTTTTTGTCTATTTGTATGGTTTATACAAGGGGGCTTGAGCACGCTTGAGCATGGGCGTGAGGATATTTCCCTCGTGGAGAGAGATCGTGAGATGGCTGTAAGTGATTATTTTTTCAAATATATCATTTTTTATAATGTAATTTCTATATATTCATGTCTTTACTTCTTATTGTAAAAGTTAAAACTTCACCATGAACTAAACCCTAGGAGGAGTAGCAAGAGCACTCCACGAGTGTAGCAAAAATGAGTGATAGACCTATCGCCATCCGAGAGAAAAGGAAAGGGAAAGATTTTATTTCCTGGGCATGGAGAGCAATAACTTTTGATTCCAGAGTCCTTTATTGTATGCCTGCATGGCAGTTTTGTAAATATTTTTTATTGGACATATTTGACATTATATGCCTAGATGGCATTCTCATAAGCCTATATGGCTATTTTGTACATATATTTCATACTTATATCGACATATATTTATGTATGCCTACATGGCTATTTGGTTAATACAAATATCTTTTTTCGATGCTTGTCCATATTTGTATTCTAAATTGATGGTTCAATAGATATGAGTTACGTATATTCAAGTGTATACTTTACAACTTATGTGTATACTTTGTGAATTACATGCATTTGAGTGTATACTTTGTGGCTTACATGTTTTCATGCATATACCTTGTATTCGTGCATATACTTTGTTCTAATTTGTGTATACTATATATTCGTGTGTATACTTTTTGAGGCTTACGTGTTTATGAGTACTTGTAGTTCCCTTATTGACATGTACATGTTTGACTTATTCACGTGTATAATTATTAATTGGTTAGCCGTAGCATTGATCTATGTCATCCTCAATGCATGATCCTTGAGATGGAGTAAGTACACCCTCAAGGTCAAAAGGAGTTTCACATGCATTCTTCATAGGCTCATTTTGGTAGTGAAACCAAAAACCTCTTGCATAATTGAAACGAAAAAAAAATTCTTTTATAGCAGGTTTGAAGACATTATCATTCTCCATTAGTTCTTCATGTATCCACTCCCCATTAATGGTTGTCTCGTGACCTTCATGAAACCAAGAACTTATCTCATTTGTGATAGAAGAAATGTATGAAAATTTGTCTTCCTCCTTATGAACCATTCATTATCATGAGAGATGGGTTCTTGTGAACCACTACTGATGAATCATGTGTTAATGAGTTTGACTTGTAAAACTACATGATTGAATCCTGATAGCAATATCACAATATTTATATATCTAAATATTGCCATTGAATCCTGAATACTGCCATCTTACCCACACAAGATTTTGGAAGATGCTTCCCACCCTTCTCTTAGTGGTTGCTCTCATTGCACCTTCTACCCAGCTTCATCTTGGTGTAGACAATACGAAGACCCCAACTTGAGATCTTCACACACGTAAGAACAACTGTGTCCTTCCTGTAGCTTGGATGGATCAACTTGCAACCAAGAACCCACACTACTGCCTGGTGTAGATTGCCTTCTACACGCTCAGAACCTTCTGGCTTTGATACCATTCTGATGCAGAGGAAAGAACACAAGACAGTGGCTCATCCACCCTTCTCACTCCTTAACCTACTAATCACTACTGATCACTACTGATCAAGACATGTTCTTAAGCCTCTAACTCTATTTTCCACCTTTCTATTGTTCAAATCCCGAGTCACACATTGCTCAAACACAATGGTCGAGCGATGTAATGGTTTCTTTGAAAACTGTTATACATTTAAAACCATACAAGAATTTCACACTCAGATATATTACGTATATTCCCTATCAACTAAAACCGTTTCTCCCATTCCATTCGGGAATGTCATAAAGAAACCTGAAAACAAGACAGCCATGACATTGGAAACAATAGTGAATCCTTCAAAACTAATCTGCATTCACAATTTGCAAAACAATAAACCAGGAAAGATAGAGAGAACAACACGATGGGAAATGGAAACTCCTCTTTAATGAATTCCAGATATTAACACTTCAAAAACATACATGCTTTAAATGGATCTCTGACCGAAGGCCAAAGAGCCTGATTTCTTCTCCTTCTTGTTTACTCTCTTTTTTGTTTTCCCGTAGTTGCACTCTCTATTTCCTCTATCTTCCTGTATTCGGTTACATGTTGTCTCTTTATAGAGATTCTAGGGTAGTTAGACAAACTGTTCATCTACCCGATATTCCCATTTGGTTACAACTTTCATTTAATCCTTTTGATGAATATATCATTGCAATTATAAACACTTAACCATTTCTTAACATGGTCCCACGAAATTCTAAATGACTAAAACATTACAAAATTATGAAGCTTGTCATAAATTTCAAGAGTCGAGGTGTCCCCACACCACTATCCTAGTTGTGTTGATTTATCTCCTCACTAATCCATCTTATTGGAGTCTTTCACCTTTTACCCATCGCTTTCTTGAAAAACTCAATTTTAGGCCTTGTAGCCTTCTGCCCCAATTTGGCCTCCTAGAACCCGTTTTCTTGACTTTTCTCACAATTAGTCTTAACAACCCCCAAATTTTTTTGTAAATTCTTTCTTTTGACCATCAAGGCTCCAAGATTTACCAGGCCTTAGGTCCTACAAGTTTCCGTACATATGATTGTCCTCAAACCCCCTATTTTCAAGGGTTCCTATGGTTTTTGACTCTTTTTCCTTCTTTGAGGGCTTCAACGACCTCCTAAACTCTCCTCCTGGCACACACATGACTGAGATACATGTGCCTACACTCCCATACTCTTTATTGGCACAAACCAATCCATTTAGCAACTCTCCTTGCTGTTGTCCTCTCCAAGCTACTAGCCAGAATGCACTTGCACTTGCCTAGTGCTTGATGATTTCATCACCTTCCCTGCAAAACAAGACCCCAAAATCTATATGTACACTATTTACATAGTCCCAAACTTGATTCCAAGTGGCCATGAGAGGAAATCCATGGGAAGTCAAGTGGGACTCATTATTCACAAAACTGGCCTGAACCGACAATGAGACCAAGAACACCAAAAACTTGCAAAAAGATAACCAGTCGGTCTAGATGACTAATCTAATGCTACACAAGGTAAGTAAGTGACACAAATGGAAGACTCAAAGCATTAGATAAGTCCTTTCAATCCATTCTTGACTGGATGAAGGCTCAAACACAGAAATTCAATGTAAACTTGCTCTCTTCCAATCACAAAAATGTACTCTCCAAGTCTCAATTCGTGAAAACAATCCTCCAACCCAGGTATTAGGGTTTTTCTGACCTTATATACCTTTCTCCTATGTTCTAGGACCCTTGGGTAGGGCTTAGAGCATCATTAATGTCATCTGCAACTTACTTGGTATGCCTTTCTGTAGTCTTGCCTTGTTCAAGTATACCATCACCAAATCACCTATTTCAAATTGTAGATCTCTCTTCCCTTCATCTCTTTTAGCCTTCAAATTTTGGTTAGCCTCCATTAATTTCTTCTTTACTTACTCATGAACCTCTCTCATTGATTGAGCAAAACCATCAGCATGTCCATTGATTCCTTCATAACCTTTTAGGTCTCTTAGCTCAAGTACACCCCTTGGATGTAACCCATATACAATTTCGAATGGGCTCTTACCAGTAGACCTGTTTGTGCTATCATTGTAGGAAAATTCTTCATGTGAAATGACTTGTTCCCATCCTTGTCCATACTCCTTAGTTAGACACCTCAACAAGTTACCAAGTACCCTATTTATCAAGATTTATGGTGAGCTTCTCCTCTTGAAGTTTCTTCAACACAAGTTCTAGGTGCTTCATATGTTCTTCTTTTGTTTTGCTAAAGATGGGGATATCATCTAAGTAGACTACCACAAAGACTCCTATAAATTCCTTCAAGACCTCATTCATCACCCTCATAAAAGTGCTAGGTGCATTTGTAAGCCCGAATGGCATTACTAACCACTCATATAACCCCTCTGTGGTTTTAAAAGTTGACTTCCATTCATCTCCCTCTTTCATCCTAATCTGATAGTAGACACTTTTCAAATCAATCTTGGAGTAGTACTTAGACCCCCCTAAACAATCCATTAAGTCTTTTATCCTAGGAATAGGAAACCTATATCTAATGGTTATCCTATTTATGGCCCTAGAATCAGTACACATTCTCCACTTATCTCCCTTCTTAGGTGCCAACACCACTGGAACAACACATGGGCTTATGCTTTTCCTGATCAACCCTTGGTCCAAAATTTCTTGAACTTGCCTTGTTATCTCCTTGTTCAGCTCCGGTGTCATTTTCTATGCATCCTTGTTAGGCAATATTGCTCCTGGTACAAAGTCAATTTGATGACTAATTCCCCTCTTAGGTGGTAGTGTAGCTGGTGTGCCTTCACAAATGATATCCTTGAACTGATCCAACAGTTGCTTCACCTCTGCTATCATAGATAGCCAACTAGGTGACTCCTCCTCCTTTGGCTTCAACATGATTGCATAGAAAACTCCTTCCTCCTTCATGTCTCTTAGGAATTCCTTTCCACTCATCAAAAGTACACTGGATTCTACCTTTTCCACTATGCCTTCTTGGGGAAAAAACTTCATGGTTAAGCACTTGAGTTGGAGTATACTGGAATGGGTGACCTCCCAGGAAGGCCTAGTGCCTCACCTCTATGAGCATCACTTAGATGCAATGAGTGCTAAGTGGGCCATTCAATATCATTTCAAAATTGTTGCTTTAAACAACTTACAAATTTGCAACTTAAGACTCCTCCAACCTAAGGGATCGATCTGGTGGAACATAGCTCAGAGCGATTCCACATGTTTCAGTGCAAAAGAGGACCATGCCTAGCATAAACATACCTATTTGGACATGTTGGAACAGTCTGCTTGGTCACACAAGTTGCAGAACGAAAGTTGCACCACTCTGCAACTTTGCACTACTTGTATTTGATGCTTTTTCCATCAAGTGAAAATCCACCACCACTAGAAAACCACTCCGAGATAGCCAAAACCGATAGAGGTTTTTTTTAAAAGGATCAATGAAATCTTATAGGATCAGACGAGAAGTTTCTAAGTGTCATGGTATCCAGGTAATAGCATGCTGAAGTTTGCAGCTATTTTGCATTTTGGACCCTTAAGGGATCAATCCAGTGGAACATAGCTCAGAGTGATTCCACGTGTTTCAGTGCAAAAGAGGACCATGCCTACTATAAACATACCTATTCAGACGTGTTGGAACAATCCGCTTGGTCACACGAGTTGCAGAGCAAAAGTTGCACCACCTTGCAACTTTGCACAGCTTGAATTTGACACGTTTTCCATCAAGTGAAAATCCGCCGCCATGAGAAAACCACTCCAAGATAGCCAAAATCGAGAGAGGTTTTTCTAGAGGGATCCAACACCTTTCTATAGGATTAGATGAGAAGTTTCTATGTGTCATGGTATCCAAGTAATAGCATGCTGAAGTTTGCAGCTATTTTGCACTTTGAACCTTTAAGGGATCGATCCAGTGGAAAATAGCTCGGAGCGATTCCACGTGTTTCGGTGCGAAAGAGGACCATGCCTATCATAAACATACCTATTCAGATGTGTTGGAATAGTCTACTTGGTCACACGAGTTGTAGAGAAAAAGTTGCACCACTTTGCAACTTTGCACAGCTTGAATTTGACACATTTTCCACCAAGTGAAAATCTGCCGCCACGAGAAAACCACTCCAAGATAAGAAAAATCAAAAGAGGTTTTTCTAGAGGAGTCCAATGCCTTTCTATAGGATTAGACGAGAATTTTCTAAGTGTCACAGTATCCAAGTAATAGCATGGTGAAGTTTGCAGCTATTTTATACTTTGGACCCTTAAGGGATCGATCCGGTGGAACATAGCTTGGAGCGATTCCATGTGTTTCTGTGTGAAAGAGGACCATGCCTACTATAAACATACCTATTCAGATGTGTTGGAACAGTCCGCTTGGTCACACAAGTTGCAGAGCGAAAGTTGCACCACTTTGCAACTTTGCACAGCTTGAATTTGACACATTTTCCATCAAGTGAAAATCTGCCGCCACGAGAAAACCACTCCAAGATAGCCAAAACTGAGAGAGGTTTTTGTAGATAGGCTCAACATAATCCTATAGGATTAGATGAGAAGTTTCTAAGTGTCACGGTATCCAAGTAATAGCATACTAAAGTTTGTAGCTATTTTGCACTTTAGACCCTAAAGGGATCGATCCGATGGAACATAGCTTAGAGCGATTCCACGTGTTTCAATGCAAAAGAGGACCATGCCTACCATAAACATACCTATTCATCATTTTGGAACAGTCCGCTTGGTCACACGAGTTGCAGAGTGAAAGTTGCACCATTGTGCAACTTTGCACAACTTGAATTTGACACGTTTTCTATCAAGTGAAAATCCGCCGCCACGAGAAAACCACTCCAAAATAGCCAAAATCGAGAGAGGTTTTTCTAGAGGGGTCCAATGCATTTCTGTAGGATCAAATGAGAAGTTTCTAAGTGTCACGGTATCCAAGTAATAGCATGCTGAAGTTTGCAGCTATTTTGCACTTTGGACCCTTAAGGGATCGATCCAGTGGAACATAGCTCGGAGCGATTCCACATGTTTCGGTGTGAAATAGGACCATGCCTACTGTAAACATACCTATTTGGATGTGTTGGATAAGTCCGCTTGGTCACACGAGTTGTAGAGTGAAAGTTGCACCACTTTGCAACTTTGCACAGCTTGAATTTGACACGTTTTCCATCAAGTGAAAATTCACCGCCATGAGAAAACCACTCCAAGATAGCCAAAATCGAGAGATTTTTTTCTAGAGAGGTCTAATTCCTTTTTATAGGATCAAATGAGAAGTTTCTAAGTGTCACGGTATCCAAGTAATAGCATGCTGAAGTTTGCAGCTATTTTGCACTTTGGACCCTTAAGGGATCGATCTGGTGGAACATAGCTCAGAGCGATTCCACATGTTTCGGTGTGAAAGAGGACCATGCCTACCATAAAAATACCTATTCATATGTGTTGGAACAGTCTGCTTGGTCACACGAGTTGCAGAGCGAAAGTTGCACCACTGTGCAACTTTGCACAGCTTGAATTTGACACGTTTTCCATCAAGTGAAAATCCGCCACCACGAGAAAACCACTCCAAGATAGCCAAAATCAAGAGAGGTTTTTCTAGAGGGGTCCAACGCATTTCTGTAGGATCAAACGAGAATTTTTTGAGTGTCACGGTATCCAAGTAATAGCATGTTGAAGTTTGTAGCTATTTTGCACTTTGGACCCTTAAGGGATCGATCCGGTGGAACATAGCTTGGAGCGATTCCACGTGTTTCAATGAAAAGAGGACAATTCCTACCATAAACATACCTATTCGGATGTGTTGCAACAATGTGCTTGGTCACACGAGTTGCAGAGTGAAAGTTGCACCACTTTGCAACTTTGCACAGCTTGAATTTGAAACGTTTTCCATCAATTGAAAATTAGCCGCCACGAGAAAACCACTCCAAGATAGCCAAAATCAAGAGAGGTTTTTCTAGAGGGGTCCAATGCCTTTTTTTAGGATCAAACGAGAAGTTTCTAAGTGTCACCGTATCCAAGTAATAGCATGCTAAAGTTTGTAGCTATTTTGCACTTTGGACCCTTAAGGGATCGATCTGGTGGAACATAGCTCCGAGCGATTCCACGTGTTTCGGTGTGAAATAGGACCATGCCTACTATAAACATACCTATTCGGATGTGTTGGATAAGTCTGCTTGGTCACACGAGTTGCAGAGTGAAAGTTGCACCACTTTGCAACTTTGCACAGCTTGAATTTGACATGTTTTCCATCAAGTGAAAATCTGCCGCCATGAGAAAACCACTCCAAGATAGCCAAAATCGAGAGAGGTTTTTCTAGAGGGGTCCAATTCCTTTCTGTAGGATCAAACGAGAAGTTTCTAAGTGTCACGATATCCAAATAATAGCATACTGAAGTTTGCAGCTATTTTGCACTTTGGACCCTTAAGGGATCGATCCAATGGAACATAGCTCGGAGTGATTCCACGTGTTTCGGTGTGAAAGAGGACCATGCCTACTATAAACATACCTATTCATATGTGTTGGAACAGTCCGCTTGGTCACACGAGTTGCAGAGCGAAATTTGCACCACTGTGCAACTTTGCACAGCTTGAATTTGACACGTTTTCTATCAAGTGAAAATCCGCCGCCACGAGAAAACCACTCCAAGATAGCCAAAATCGAGAGAGGTTTTTCTAGAGAGGTCCAATGCATTTTTGTAGGATCAAACAAGAAGTTTCTAAGTGTCACGGTATCCAAGTAATAGCATGTTGAAGTTTGCAGCTATTTTGCACTTTGGACCCTTAAGGGATCGATCCGATGGAACATAGCTCGGAGCGATTCCACGTGTTTCGGTGTGAAAGAGGACCATGCCTACCATAAACATACCTATTCATACATGTTGGAATATTTTGCTTGGTCACACGAGTTGTAGAGCGAAAGTTGCACCACTGTGCAACTTTTCACAGCTTGAATTTGACACGTTTTCCATCAAGTGAAAATCTGCCGCCACGAGAAAACCACTCCAAGATAGCCAAAATCGAGAGAGGTTTTTCTAGAGGGGTCCAACGTATTTCCGTAGGATCAAATGAGAATTTTCTAAGTGTCACAATATCCAAATAATAGCATGCTGAATTTTGCAGCTATTTTGCACTTTGGACCCTAAGGGATCGATCCGGTGGAACATAGCTTGAAGTGATTCCACGTGTTTCGGTGTGAAAGAGGACCATGCCTATCGTAAACATACCTATTCAGACATGTTGGAACAGTCCGCTTGGTCACATGAGTTTAAAAAAATGTGTACAAATTTTTTACATGACCTTTATATGACCTTTTTCACATTGTTTACATTTCAAAATTCAAAGTTTGCAAATTTTGCTACTCAAGGCATTTATAGAACAAGGTGCTATTACACCAAACATGAACTTCAACCTTACAATATTTGAGTATATCTCATTATGTAATTAAATCTTGTTACAATGCCTCTGGCACTTTGTTCTCTCAGATCTTTTACAATGTCACTCATACAGTCAAGATTCTCTTTAAATGTTTACATCATAGGTGCTCATCATGAGGTTAACTTCAAATGAGTAACTTGAGATTCCCTCGCTAAGCTTCACATGATCTCTTATAATGGCTTGAAATAAAAATTGAGATTTGTCAAAATCATCAAAATAATTATGTTGCATTGCTTTTTTGGCTGAGATTTTTGATAAAGGCTCTTAAATCAGCATTTTCTGCAATGAAAGATCAATCAACCCTTAGTAGTTTACTTACAAATACGCAAAGTAAAAGAGAAAAAGAAAGAGCATCCAAAATGGAAATGAAATAAAAATAGATGGAAGGCACTTACAGATGTTGCATGCAGGCATCAAAATAAGGATATTGCATTGCTTTTCTGGTTGACATTCTCTTCGATGGCTCTTAAATCAGCATTTTCCGCAACAAAAGATCAATCAACCCTTAGTAGTTTACTTACAAATACACAAAGTAAAAGAGAAAAAGAAAGAGCATCCAAAATGGAAATGAAATAAAAATAGATGGAAGGCGCTTACAGATGTTGCATGCAGGCATAAAAATAAGGATGTTGCATTGCTTTTCTGGTTGACATTCTCTTCGATGGCTCATACATCTGCATTTTCTGCAACGAAAGATCAATCAACCCTTAGTAGTTTACTTACAAATACACAAAGTAAAAGAGAAAAAGAAAGAGCATCCAAAATGGAAATGAAATAAAAATAGATGGAAGGCACTTACAGATGTTGCATTGCTTTTCTGGTTGACATTCTCTTCGATGGCTCATACATCTGCATTTTTTGCAAGGGGACACCAATCACTGTAAAAGAAGATGATAGAATTGGCATCAAACAAATTAATGTGCATACAAGTATAAATTAATAAGAACCAATGTGCATATACTTACAAATTAATCCAATGAACCATCCGGATCTGCTCTACTCTTTATTGTGTCAAGTATTGCCTCATGGTCAGACTCACGGACCTTCCATAACATCTTGTTCAAAGGTCTACCCCCATATTTGGTCAAATGAACATTGGATGCCACGATAGGGTTCGAGTAATGAAGAATCTTACAATGCATGTCAAAGTCCTGAAATAGCTAATGTTTAACACTTGAATGTGGGTACCTTCTAAGCCATGTTCCAGTAACCACAACTGAGCCTGTAGGGTATTCGATGTTTTCTCCATCTATAACTGGGGCCTCCAATTTCTTTTTCATCTCAACACAATGACACAAGTAATATTTTGTCCCCTCTTCATTGTCTTCATCTGCAATAACTGCATAAACATGCCCTACATTTATATGTGCAAAAAATCTCTTGAAATTTGTCAACATTATGAATATAGTACAAAGTAAGATCTAACGATATGGAATTTCAACAAATAAGAAAGTAGATATATCACCTCATTGAACTAGATCTGATATGTGGTCAAAGTGGACTGATGATTCTATCTGTGTCAGTTCCAATGCTGTCAAAGGGTGATACGTGTGAAGTGGGCTAAGATAACTTGTGAACCATTTTTCAATCCACTCCCCTGACTCACAATCATTCCAGTCTTGCATTGTACATGAAGAACAAAAGCATGTCATCTTTCGTGTATCGATACTCCATGAACCTATATTTGAGCTAAGGAAAGAGTGTACCTCACTCAATCCTATTAGTGTACAACAGTCTTCATATGGTGCAATGTTAGTATCATCCATCAACCAAAAAAATCTACGAACTGAAGACATACCTTCATTACCTAGACCCATCAAAGCATTACACCACTCGACGATTGATTTTGCATCTGTCAACTTTGCACTGTCTTTATACTTTAACTCTTCTCGTGCTAATGCTCTTTTCACGCATGCTCCTGTACCATCATGCTCCCCCTTTCCATGTCCAGCCTCACAAAAGTTCCACATATGTTGAACACCTATAATGACATGCATCCTTCACAACCAGTAGAACATGTGTGAGTTCTTGAACTGTGCTGCACAATTATCAAACCATATTATATGTTGATCATATTTTATGCCCCTCTGAGCCAAACCACTATAGAACATCTAGAAGCAACCTTGCAGGAACTCTGGAGAATGTGTGCAATCATCACTAATGTAAAAGTGGTACTCCCTCAATACCTTCCTTTGCTCATCTGTACTATCAGATGCATGAATGAATGCTATGTGCACAAATATCAAAACTTGTGTAGAGTTGTAATATTGTGACTGCACCTCATGTTGTGGTTGTAGAGTGCAGTTCTCTACAAAGTCAACCACTGATACTATGCTGCCAACTAGAAAGGTGTCCTTGCATAGCTTGAACTACATGTCCAACCATCGGGCTCTATGAGTATGCATTGCATACTCAGATAGTATACTATCATGAAATGTGGTCATAAATTTGTACACTGGAATCTTCTCAATAACCAAATCACACCTTTTTGCTTGAGACCCATCTTTTGTATCATATGCCATTGTTTTATACTTCCCGAACTCTACTAGTTTTTGTCCCACCTCATCTGTGCTTTCCATATGTTGACATACTAGCATACGCTGGAAGCCATCACAACGCTCGCATGAACCATCCAAGCATGTTTTCCTATAGAATATCTGGCCATCCTCTATTTGACATAAAAAAATTCATAAGAACTCTCTTGAAAATTTTGGTGGGGCTTCTATGCCACAATCCTGCAAAACATCGTTAGTATGCAAATCTAAACATATAGAACAATAAACATCATAATGGTTAGAAAATTCAATATGTAGTCTACAACAACAAGTAGTGCGTGTGTGATTTATCTTGACATAAAAAGGTTTAAATAGTTCAAAAAATCTTTGAGAAATACTAATTTGAGGATAATCATTTTCAAATTTCCAAAAAAATTGGGTTTGAGTCATATCCAAAAAATGCTTTGGTTGTGGCTCATGATTCCGGCTACCAATTCTCCTTCTTACCACATCCCTTTGATTTGTAGATGGCCTTGGGTTATTCTTCCAATACTCTTCAATTAGTGTTCTCAAGGCTTCGACAACTTCTTTATCTTTTCGTGACAGTCTCCCCGAGAATGCCCATAATTCATTTGTATCATTGCCCTCAATTTTTTTCCGCCTTTGAATGGCTCTTGATAAAGTTTTTCTACTAATTCTTGTTTTTTCAATAGTCTTTCTAATTAGGCGAGCTCTCTTTGTTTGAAAACTTACCAAATTCAATGTAATGACACATCGGGTGACATTACTATCCTTTGAGCGTGAGGTCTTACCCACACTCTCATAAGCATCCATTAGATTCTTCATAATAGTGTCTTCACTCGATGCATTCGATGTTCTCAACCCAAGAGTCTTCATGATGTTCCTATACTTTACACCCCGCATCATTTCAACAAATATTTGACATCTTGCGGTCTCATTTAGCCTTTCAAAGAATCGTTCCCAAATCTTATCAGCATATCTTCTATAATTGCGTGTTGAAATCTTACCTTCCATGTGCTGCAAAATCACATCATCAATATTAATCAAATACTTTGGTTTTCTACACAAAATTGTTGGTGGTGTTCTCTTAGGTACATACATCTCAACATTAGGAATTTCATCAATATTTAATTGAGGTGGGCTAGATTGCATACCTTCGATCGAGGGTGGAGAAGAAGACATACCTTGAGGTTCACATGGGAATGATGGCATACCTTCTTCATCAATTTGGAGTGATGATGTACTCTCAACTTGAGATGTGTTGGATGGTGTCCAACAATATTCACTTGTGGTAAATGGTGTCCCTCCATATTCACTTGTAGTAGATGGTGTTCATCCATATTCACTTGTGCTAGATGGTGTCCCTCCATATTCGCTTGTGCTTAATGGTGTCCCTTCATATTCACTTGTCGTAGAGGGTGTGTCTCCAACTACGGTATTAGAATCTATCTTACGATGATGCTTTCACATTCATTCCTTTTGTGCTGCCAATTCTCATTCTCTTTTTGATAGTTGAGGTTCCTCTACAATCGGGTTGTTTTCATCAATCGTTTCCAATTTCTTCTTTTCACAATATGCCACCACCCGAACTCTCTCCTTTTCTTTCAAGGTTTCGTTCTCTTCGTCTGTTAGTTTCCTCTTTGTATTTTTCTTTGGCATGGCAGATAATTTTATCTATACCATGGTAATGAGATGAATATTAGTTCCTAAAAAATGTATCCATTCAGGATAATTGAAAAATATATGTCATTGAAGGCTTCATTTAAATAATACTTACAATCATCTTGTACAAAAGTAGTCTTTTATTGTTGATGGTTCTAGCCAACCACCAATGGAATAAGGACTATGATGTAAAGCCCAATAGTGTTTTTGATGTGTGAGTTAAGGAAAACTTAGGGTAGTCTAGATCCTTGAAGTTTGGAGAACCCTAAATGATGAAATTAGGCAAATTAGTCCATGCAGACTTGGCAATTTGTCCTAAAAATGGGAAAAGGGAATTAATGATTCTCTAAGCCTGACCCAATGGTCCTAGCACATGGGAGAAAGGTATATAAGGTCATAAAAACATTAATTGAGCATGTGGGAAAGCTATTGTACGATTTGGAGTTTTGGAAGGGGAATTTGTGAGTTGGAAGGGTGCAAATTTCATTGAATTTTTGTTTTTGTGCCTTCATCCAGTCAAGAATGGATTGAAAGGACCTGTCTAATGCTTTGATTCTTTCAATTGTGTCACTTAATTACTGTTTGAAGCATTATATTAGCCATTTAGTTCAATTGCTTTTTGTTTTGCAAGTTTTTAGAGCTTTTGCTCTCATAGACGGTTCAGGCCAGTTTTTGGAAATAATGATCCCCACTTGAATTCCCGTGGCAAGGCTACCATGGCCACTTGGAATCAAGTAGGGTACTATTTTTACAATGTACATATGGTGTTTGGTGTCTTGGTTTGCAAGGGAGATGGTGAATTCATCAAGAACTAGGCGAGTGCAAGTGCATTTTGGCTAGTGGCTTGGAGAGGACAGCAGTAAAGAAAGTTTCTAAATGGACTATTTTGTGCCAATCAAGAGAAAGAGAGTGTGGGAACATGTATTCCATACATTTTTGTGCAAGGAGGAGAGTTGAGGAGGTCATTGAAGCCCTCAAAGTTGGAAAAAGGAGCCAGAACCCTAGAAACCCTTGAAAATAGGGGGTATGAGGACAGTCCTATGTACAGATGCTAAAGGGACTAAACACCTGGTAAATATTGAAGCCTATGGTACCACTAGAAATAATCTATAAATATATTTGGGGGTTGTTAAGACTGTTTTTTAAAAAAGCCAATATCACGAGTTCTAGGAGGCTTAATTGGGCAAAAGGCTACAAGGCCTAAAATTGGGTTTTTCAAGAAAGCGATGGGTACAAGGTGAAAGAATCCTATTTGATGGATCATTGAGGAGAAAAATCAACAAGGGGATAGTTAGAATACCCTTTCATAGCCCCTCGAATGGTTAGGACACTTTGGGTCAGTGTGGAGCCCAGGGAAGCTTAGTGGTGAATTGAGAGCAATGGTGAAGAATTTGAAATTGGTGGAGAGTCTTATGAGGTGAGAGGGGTTTAGGAGGGATCCCTAAGTAGGGTAGAGAGGAATACCCTAGAAATACCAGAGAATAGGTCTTGGGAAGAGCAAGATTGCTCTTGCAAGATAAGACTCCCCATCAATTGTTGAAGGACTGGTCTATGTAATGAGCTTTTGACCTTGTGCAGGGTATTTTGAAGATGTTTGATGCTTTCGAATAGTCTGAGAAGGCCTGAGTATACGAGTTTCTATAAACCCTCCCTCTTTGCATTGAAAAATGGGGGTTTTTGTATTGGAATCCTAGTTGACCGGGTAAGGTCCTAAGACCTAGAAATTATCTTGTTTTGAGACCTAATTGTCTTTTCATGAATCAAATGTTTTGTGAAGGGAAATATAGTTGAATAAGTGTGTCAAGAAAGGTGTTGATTTCTTCCTTTGTACTGCATCAGTTTGTGCAGAGGTATTGGAAGGTGTTTGGACCCTTCAAAGGAATGGGAGAGGCTTGGAGTTGTCTTAAAGGATGAATTTTGGTGAATGGTTCTGAATTTCTATAATTGGCAAGTGTAAAATGGTAATTGGCAAGTGTAAATAATTTTATATATATTTTGGTAATTTAAAATGTGCATTGACAACCTAAGGTTATAATGTCAAACAAAAATGAAAGCAAGCCATAATAGAATGAAAGAAAATTTGTAAAGACTTCACATACCTTAAAAACCAAATTTTCAAATGGAGGAGTTCAACCCAATTATGTAGCCTTAGCTTCTTCTTTCTTCAAACTCGACAACAATTTGACTTGTTCAAAAGCTTTTTCCCATCCACACTTCAATTGTATATCAGTTTTCAATCGAATTCAAACTTCAATTGATATTATATGTCTTTCAACATCGAAACTCTGCTATTTCATGCAAAGGTGGTAAGAAGATCATGGAAAAGGTGATGGAAAGTGAAAAAGATGCTTGCACACTTCACAACATCATCAAAAATATATTTTTTGTTGGAAAACGCGCGGAACCAGGGGAATATGTAGACTGTGGGCCTTCAAATCATGGGTATATTGTTTTTTTTACTATTTTAGTGGACTACCAAATGCGCTCATGTTATAACACGCATGCATTATAACGTGAGCGCGTTATGTGAAATTAGGTTTTCTTAGTGTATTTTTGATTGTATAGGAGTTTCTGAGAGAGTGGGAGAGAGAGAGGGGGAGAGTGGGAGAGAGTGGGAGAGTGGAAGAGAGTGGGAGAAGGGGAGACCCTAAACCATAAACCATAAACCCTAAACCCTAAACCCTCAACCCTTAAACCCTAATCCCTCAAACCCTATACCCTCTATATCCCCCAACCCTCAATTATCAACCCTTAAACCCTAATCCCTCAATTGCTATACCCTCTTAATCCCTCAACCCTCAACCCTTAAACCCTAATCCCTCAACCCTATAAACCCTTAAACCCTAATCCCTCAACCCCTATACCCTCTTAATCCCTCAACCCTCAATCCCTCAACCCTTAAACCCTATAATCCCTCAATCCCTATAACCCTCTTAATCCCTCAACCCTATACCCTCTTAATCCCTCAATCTTCAACCCTTAAACCCTAATCCCTC
>CM021107.1:487464803-487645541 GCA_007115665.2 Sequoiadendron giganteum
CTACCCTCAACCCAATACTCTCTACCCTAAACCCTAATCCCTCAACCTTTAATCTCTCAAGCCCTATAACCTCTACTCTATATATTGGACCCTCGACCCTATACCTTAAACCCTCAATCTTCAACCCTCAACCCTTAAACCCTCTACCCTTTACCCTATACATTAAACACTCAACCCTCAATTCTCAACCCTCAACCCTTAATCCCTCAACCCTCAATCCTTAAACCCTAAACCCTCTACCCCTTACATTGGACCCTGAACCTAATCCTTCAACCATATACCCTCAAACTATACCCTAAACCCTCTACCTTCAACCAAGTAAACCCTTAACCCCAAACCCTTCAACCCTAAACCCTTAACCCCAAACCCTTCAACCCTAAATGCTTAAACTTTAAACCTTCTACCCTATACCCTCAACCAAATACCCTCTACCATCAAACCTATTCCATCAACCCTCAAACCTTAAACCCTACTACCCTAGAAACCATCAACCCTATAGGTCCTCCATCCTAATCCCTCAACCCCTATCACTTTCTCTCTATCTATGCATCTCACCTCTCCCTCCTTCCCTCCTTCCCACCCTCTCTAATTGTCTCTATCTACCATCTCCCTCTTTCTGCGTACCTCTTGTTCAATCAATCCCTACCATTCTCTCTCACTCCCTCTCTCTCACACTCCCTCTCACTACCTATCTCTCAAGTCTCTCCCTCTCACCCCCCTCACCCTCTCAAGTCTCTCCCTCTCACACTCTCAAGTCTCTCCCTTTCGCACCCTACCTACATAACTTTCTCTTTCTCTTTGTCTCTCTCTCACTCCCCCCTCTCTCTGTCTCTCCCACCCCCCTCTCTCTCTCCCTCTCCCTCAATTCTCTCTCCCACCCTCTCTCTCCCTCCTCCACTTTCACCTCTCCTCGGGACTTCCCACTCCTCTCTCTCTCCCTCCCTCTATCCCTCCTCACTGCCTCTCTCTCTCTCTCTCCCTCCCACCCTACCTAGCTAAGTCCCCCTCAATCCAACCCCTTCTCTCCCACTCCCTCTCTCTTAAACTCTCATTTCGACCCCCTCTCCATCTCTCTAGACTCTCTCTAAATTCTCCCTTCGTCTAAAGACATACATAAATGCATACATAGAAGCATACTACATTTGTACATATAATCTTACATCCATACAAGCATACATACATACATGTACATAAAAATATATCAGCATACATTAATATATTAGCATTTAGGATAAAGTAAGACATAACACGAGCGTGTTATAACGTGCTCGTGTTATGGGCCAGTAGACATGTTCCCCGCAGACGCAAAAACCATGTCCAAGTGAGATATAACGTGGGCGCGTTATATATCTTGCTTTGAGAATTACCAAACTTTAAGCTTGGTATTGCCTTGGAATTCCAACCCAAAGGTTTGGAGGGCATTCCCAACGACCAGAGATGTGTTTTTAAAAAATCCACCATATTTATCATAATCGAGTTCGTGCTCACCATCAAGATTGCACGTGTTTCAATATCGAAAAAATCTAGCACATGGGTAATGTTGAGTTATCTCTTAGCTATCCAACGATGTAATTTTTTTCACTTTCTGAAAATGTCAAGTCTTTCATCCATAATTTATTTTATCTGTATGTCTTTTTTTTTCCAAAAAGCAGTGTTTGGTATTTTTTTTTGTTATAAATTAACCGTTCATCAATTTTTCAAATAAATTACATTTTTAGAAACTAGACTCCATTCTACAAAATTTAAAAATTAAAAAAAAAACAAATCAATTAGTTTCCAAAATTTGTAGGGGTAGCACGGCCAAAATTCTATTTTCAGGATATGTCCACTTCGCAAATTAGTAAAAAATCAAATATTCATTAAAAAATTATAAGAAAAATCATGCATTAACTACATACTATTAGCTAACTTCTGACCATTGCAATTTTAAAAATACTAAAAAAAAGTTCACCGTACGAGGGTCGTACAAGAGTTGCTATGTTATGTTTTTCTGACAAAAACAACACTAATTTGTGTACGTCCCTCATTTGAACCCCTTAATCTCAATCATTTTAAAAATAAATTAGTAGTTTAGAAAGTAGACTCGGAGCACTTGAATCCTTCTTTTTGTTCCATCTCAAAATTTTGAGTCTAAGTATCCTCAATTTCACATCCAAGGTCAGTATTTCCCGATTTCAGGAAAAAGTTGTCCACTTAAGTCCCCTTTTTGGGAACCATCTTGGTGCACTTACCCATTTAGTGCCGCGAATACCAAAAACTTGGTGCAGTTGGATGACGTAGAGGCCTTAGAGAAGTACAGCCAATATAAGGAATCCAATAAGTCCCACTTGAAAAAAAAATGGTTGAAGACAGAGAAGAAGTCTCTAATCAAACTTGTAGACCAACCAAAGAGGGCAGATTTCTATAAGGAGGTGTCATATTTAATAATGACGTTGTCTAGGGATTTTGGGAAGAGACATGCCTTTCATTTCAAGGAGTGGATGTTTCCCTTCATCTAGATAATTTTAAATGGAACCCATCAGTTTGATTGGCCAATGATTGTATCAGATGCTATTCATGATCAATTGACCAACATTAGGAGACTAAATTATTTTTCATGACTTCTTACATTGTGTATGCAGCAGCAAGGCTAGGTATCTTCCCAGTATTGAACAGAGTGGGGATAATGGGAGTGTTAGATGGATATAAGAAGGTATAGGAGCATTATAACCAATTTTCCCTACAAGTTGTTGAGACTCAATATAGAAGGGTTAATGATGCATTCTTATATGTGGTCATTAACCAAATCAATGGAGATGCAGGGTACAAACTGAGTCAAGAGGCCATGGCATTCATTGTTGAATGGGGATGTTGGTATATTCAATACCCCAAGTTTACATATTTTAGGCTAGCTGGTTTTGGAGGCCATCCATATCTGCTGCCAAGGTGTTGCAATAAAAGGATAGTATTGATGGAATTTGTATATCAAGCTCTTGGAGTTAATGCTTGGTGTGGATTAAAACATAAGATAGGATGTCACAAGTTCCCCATGAAGTTGGGTGAGTACAGTTATCAGAATTTGGTAGGAGCAAAGGTGGTCTGCAGTGAGCTGATACAGTTAAAGTTAGGTTTATACACAGCTTGTAAGTATTTTGACCCAAAGGGTAAGATGAATGCCTTGTTGCCTTCTGTGTTTGACAAGAATTTCAATTTATTAGAAGATTTTAGGAGTGACTAATAGGATGAATATGATTTGAGAAAGAAGAATTATGAGAGATTACCTATCTCGCTCATGTCAGAGTTCGGAGTCAAGAATGACATTCCTGACACCTTGGTGGATGATGAAGTTGTATTGGATCCATCTTATGGAGCTTTGAACATTGGAACTAAAATTTTGGATCAAATTGATTGGGATAGTGAGGAAACTATTGATATTAAGTAGATAGGAAGAGCAGTCTTTGATAGAAGTGTTCAATGGTTGGTTTTAAGAACCAAAGCTCCTCAAGGACCAGCTCCTAAAAAGGGGAAAGCGTATAAAAGGCTCAAAAGAAAGACACCTTCCAAAGAGCCTTTGGAGTTCCTTCCTCTAGACATTGAAGAAATAGAGCTTGAAGCAATAGTTGATGAAGCACAAACACAAGAAAGAGATGCTCAAATGGGATCGGTTGTTTCAGCACCTACATTAGGTGAATCTTCTACTCAAGTCCCGCTTGCAAAGAAGCAAAGTGGAGAGATGCTCAAGGAAACTCTTTATGACATAGTTGAAACCATGAAGGGAAAAGGGGTAGAGATTCATGATGTTGGAACAGACTCAGATGAGACTGTGTCAGAGAAGGATGTGCAAGAGAATATACCTCTAGAGGAGGATATTAAATAGGTAATGACACAAGAGAAACAAAAGGTAATGGATGCCAAGACACAAGTTGATGCCATACTACAGCAGCAACAAATTGAAGCTAATTCAAGAGCTGATGAAGTAGAGAGGTAGCAAAGGCAACAGGAGCATGAACTCAAGGTTAAGGAGGAAAATGATAAGTTGAAATTGATACAAAATATTCATTACCTTGAGGAAGAGAAGGCAAGACACTGGAGGCAAAAATAAGTCTTGGTTGCCAAGTTGAAACTTGTTGAGGAAGCTCACCAAAAGGAAGAATAAGTAGAATGATTGAGGAAGGAAAAGGACACCAAAGAGCTGGTTAGAAAGCAACAAGAAGAAGAAGAAAAGGAACAAAGGCTTAGAGCTTTAGAGACAGAAAGATTAGAGAAAGAGAAACTAGAAAAAGAAGCTCTAGGTAAGGAAAATTTGGAAAAGGAAAGAATAGAGAAGGAGAGATTAGAAAAGGAAAGATTGGAGAAAGAAAAACTGGAAAGAGAATGATTAGAGGAAGAAAGGTTGAAGAAAGAAGAAGAAGAAGGTAAGAAGATGTAGGAACAAAAATATAGGGAAGAGGCTAAAAAGCTTGTATAGATGCATGTGGTGCAACAACAACAAGAGAAAGCAAGGATTGATTCTCAACCCCGGGTAAATGTGCAACCAACCCCTACTACTACTATTACTTCTTCTTCCACTATGATGACTACTACTCCAAGTGCTCCCACTTGGTTAAAATTGGACCTATAGAAAAGAACAGTAACACCTTCACAACCTCTCAATTGGGAGGATATGATGAAGGAGATTGAACAAGAAAGGCCTAAAAAGAAGGCCAATATCCTACACTCCACTAGGCTCATGGACAAGGGAGAAATTGTTGTTGAGTGTGTCATACCGATGAAAGAAAAGGAGGTAGGAGACATGTAATTAACAGATTATCAATTGAGTATTGTTAACTTGGGAAGGCCTACCAGGAATCAGCAGATAAATCTAATTGATGTGGTAGCTTCGACAACCAAATCAAGGATGTTAAAGGATAAGCAGAAGAAAGATGATCTTAAATCTCAGTTGGATCAATTGCATTCCTTTTTCAAAAGTGTCTCTTCTCCAAGATCACAACAGATAGCAGCTATTGAGACTCCAATTTTGCTCAACAAAATTGGAGTCTCAATAGCGGAGATGTTAGATAGGTGGGTTGACAAGTTAAATCAAAAAGGAGGTAGATGATTTAGTACAAGTAAGGAGCAAAGCGGAGATGTTAGATAGGTGGGTTGACAAGTTAAATCAAGAAGTAGGTGAAATTTTGGTCGAAGGTTTTGAGGTTCACAAAGGGACAGAAGAGTTGATAAGGGAAATGCATCAATATATTGAGGCATTAGAGAAGCAAGAAGAGGAATATAAAGAGTATAGTTAGAAATTACAGAAAGTTAGTGCATTGCCTTTGACTACTCTTCTTGAATAGTCAATACTTGAGGAGGATAATAAATATTTTGTGGAAAAGACCTCTCGTATACTCTGATTCAGAACAGATTTCTTGTGCAAGCAAAGAAATAAGGTCCAAGATGCGGTTAATAATCTAAGTGAACAATTTGAATAATTGGAGGCATTCATCGCTATCATAGTAGATGTTAATATACTAACAAAGGAAGGCCTGCCTTTGAGCTAGATAAAAGAGAAATGGGATGAAAGTTTTAAAGGACTCATACAGAAAGGGGATGATGGTGAAGCTCTGATGATAGATCGACTAATGGATGTCAAAGAAGAGATAAAGGCTGCTAAAAGAGAGTTGAAAAAGATGAAGGATATGAGAGAGTTTGTTGCAGCAGAATTGGAGTGAATTAAGTTTGAAGATAGTTGGGTTGATGGGCCAGAATTAGATGTATTACTACAAGTCTTCGCCAGTTATGATGATTTTATTGCAGAACCAACTTCACATGAATAATTATTTTGCATGGATGGATTTCTTCCTCTTTGCATGTTGCATGCAGCACTGATAGTTTTGGAGCGCATGACTTTCTTATTTTCTATTCTCTTTTCTTCTAGATTAACTGAGTTTCCAAGGATAATTGTAAAACCCTAAAGGGGTGGATGACTTAAAATAGAAGTGGAGTTCAAATTTTTTATATCTATAAATACCCTTTGGGTATCATATTGTAAAGGGGGGGCTAATAGAGAATAGAATTGGCCTACCTAGTATTAGGAGATAGAATTTTTGCATAGTTATTACAGAGATACATTGTTACTTGATTTTTAAAGTTAAATAAAATTACAAGTTTTCACAATATGGTGTTAGAATTGAGTTGGTTTACTTGATAAGGCTGATAAGTTATAATCTATCTATATGCCAGTGATTATGTTGAAGCATAAGAGTTTCTTTTGTGATGAAAGTCCTTAGAAGGAACCGGATTTAAGGATTATCTTGTTAGATTATCATTGAATTAAATTTATTGAAATCTATTGATTTATGATCTTGGCAATGAATGAATATGTGTTCTTTTTGGAATCTTTGAAATAGTTGTGATAGGTGAATTAAAATAAGTGCCTTAGATGCATACAATGGTATAGATTATTCTGTAAATTGTATCATGCTTTGGTTTTCTTGATCTGTTGGAAAATATTCATTATTGAAGATATATGTCCGGATGTTAGATGATTTTTGTTCATGTTTATTGATTTACCCTTTGATCTATCTTTTTTATTTTGTTTGAAACCCCTTTGATTTACTAGAAATAGTTTGGTAAAACAAGTCATTGCTTGCATTCTTTGTTACTTGCACAGGCCCCTTGAACATTACAGTTGCATGAACCAATTGAGTGACACTAGATAGTTGAGAACCAACTACCAGGACCTTGGGAGTTGGGCTACTATATGTTGTCTTTCTTTTTCAGGAGAAATAGAGTAGAAATATTATGTTTTAACATTGTTTGTGTCATTTTCACCATCAACAAAAATTGGCGCTAGAAGGAGGGCCTGAAAGAACAGGCTGGCTCGCATTGTGCCTTTCTCACTGGAGAAATACGGGAGGATTCTCAGATCCTCTACTAATCTTGAACCATTTGAAGAACTTCAAACCTTGGTTAGACCTAGACCCCATGCTCATAGGATATTGATACCTACCTTGCCACCACCGCTTACTCCACCTAGATTCCCAGTAAATCCACCTACACCACCACCAGTTCCACCTACATCACCACCGTCAAGTAGGTCTAAGTCTCCACCATTTCAGCCTATATCACCACCTGCTCAACCAATCCCACCCATGGCTTACTTTGTTAATAACCCCTGTCCATTAGGGACTATTCTAGGAGGAATCCATGATTTATTAAAGAACCTAGAAAAGTTTTTTCCTAAGTACACACATGGTGAATCAAGAAGTGCTAAGGAGCACATACAAGCATTCAAAGATGCTTGCACATGAGCTCAAGTTTCTCATCAGGATGTGGTATGTAGACTGCTTCCTTACTGTTTGGGAGATATGGCATATAACTGGTATTTAAATTTTCCCTGAGGATCTATCCTAGGTTGGACAGATTTAGAAAATGCTTTTATTAATCAATTTCGGGTTTATGTAGACCCTACCATTTTGTATCACCAGTTTTGCACCATAAGAAAGGAACATCATGAGTCGCTACCTTTCTTCAATACTAGATTCCATAGGATGTATCATAGGCTACAAGATCCTTACTTAGTGGCCAAAGATATAGCTATTTAGGCATATTTAAGAGTTGTGGATCCTTTAATTGGTCTATTCTTGTAGAGAACTTATCAACCTAGTGTGATAGACTCTTTGTCTAAAGTGTATCATCTGGCCATCAAGTTGCAACAATAGATAAATCTGCAACTAGGAGGTTTAGGAGTAGCTCTTCCTCCCATGAATTATCTGATGCCTAATTCACCATTATACAACACTATCCCAGGGATGTCCTATTCCCAATATGGACCTATGTCTGAGCTACAAGCTCCACCTACCATGCCCTTTTTCGGTAATGGCATGCAAGATTCTTCTCAACAACCTCAAAATCCACAACAACAAGCAGGAGGATCAACCCATGTTCATTCCCTAGCCATAGTACAGAATGTGCAAAATGAGCAAACTGTCCAACTGACAAGTGAGTTAGAGACTCTCAAGAAGACTCTATCTCAAATGTCTAATGACATGGCACAGCTTAGGCAAAACCCTCCCCACAACCAAAATCAGAATTATCAGAATCAAGGAGGTTATAACAATCAGGGAAATTATTCCAATCAGAATGCGAACCAGAACACCAATCAGAACTTTCAAAGTCAAAATTCCTCTAACCAGAATTACTAAAATCAGAAGAAAGGATATAACCAGAGGTTCAACAACAACAACAACAACAACCATAGACAGTGGAATAATGGACCTAACAATGGGGGAGCTCCCCATAACTATCAGCCTAGTGAGGAGAGACCACACATTGCCAATGTTGTTGACCTCAATTTTATGACTAATTGGTGTAGGCTACATGATATTGCAACACATTCTGAGGTTAACTGCCCTGAAATGGAGAAGATTGTAAAGATTGCACAAGTTGATGCCCATCCTCTAGCAGGAAATTCCAATTAGGATAATGGGCCAGTCAGTACTGCTATGACTTATGAAACTATTGAAGAAAAATATCAGTTTCCTATGCAAGGGGATAATGAGCCAAAGGAAGATATATATGAAGCTCAAGCTTTTCAGTCCAAAGGAGGTCACTTTCTGAGAAATCAGAATAAGGGCCCATTTACTACATCTGCACCCCCAAACAACATGGTCCCACCAAACCAACAATGTAGATAATAATCCACCACCACCAAAGGGACCTTCTGATCTTCATAATAGAGGAAATTTGTCTCCTTTTCCTAAGTATCAAGTTAGGAATGATTCATAATTTGACTTTATTGCAGAATTGCAGAGACAAAAGACATCCTTGTCATTCTTTGACATCATGAAGTGGTGCCCAGCTCAACGGGAGGTAGTATTAAAGGCTTTGGAAGAGGCAGATCGCTTAAGAGGAAAAGGTAAAGTGACTCCAGAAAAGGAGACAAATGCACCATTTATAAAGGTAAGACTAGTACCCCACCTTTTCTGTTAAGTTTAAGAATCTTTGGAAAGAATCTGCACAATTGATTATTAGATTATGAAGCATCGAGAAATTTCATGCCTTTTTCGATATGTAAGAAGTTAGGATTGAGTCCTATCCCAACCAATAAGAAGGTGATTCATTTGGATAAAACCGAAGTCAATGTTGTAGGTGAATTAAATAACAAGCATGTGCAAGTTGGATCAGACCCAAGGATCTAGACCTACATAGATATCCAAGTAGTTGATATCCCAAAAACATATGGTATGCTCCTAAGTCAAGAGATAATGAAAAGCATAGAGGGATATATGTCCTTGGATTTCTCTCACATGTGGTTACCATGGAAAGGAGTTGCAATTTAAATAAGGATTGAAAGTGAACCAAGAATCAAGCACATGATCACAGAGTATGATGCTTCAAATGAAGTAGCATACTTTGAGACTGAGATAGGAGTTTACAAACAAGAAGAAGTCCTTATTTTCTCTGTAGTCAGTCCTAGGGATATATTTCCCTTAGAACATAGTGACCCAATGATTTGCATCAACCAGTAGGTTCTGATAAGGAAATTACAACTAGGTTGGTTTTAGGAGAAGAAACTGATTTGAGTAGTTTGTTGCTTCCTAATTGGTGTAGGATACATTATCATAATCATTTAGAATTAACATGTCAATCATGCTTAGATATTCTAAGTCATGTAGATCAGCCTCAACAAATATGTCAAGAGAAACAAGCCCAGACCCCCATCAATGAGTTTTCTTTCCAAGTTAAGGATGCAACTAATCTTACATGGGCTAGTCTTTCTCAACAGGAAGGTCCTTCACCAGAAGAATGGACTCAAGTTGTATGTTTTGAAATCCAACAAGAATTTGAGGTGTCCCAGTTCCTATTTAATACACCTGCCCCACATACTTTGCCAATACCCAAGGCATTGATGAGGAATGAGTTTGATTGCAATTTAACCCAAGAGGGTGTTCAGGAAGTAATTTTTGAACAGGCTGAAAACATAGAAAAATCTTCAACTCAACTTTGTCCCGAGTCAAATTCTGATAAACAGCAAAAGTTTGAGCTGCCACATGTCTCAAGTAAGTCATCCCCTATTATTCCTAAAAAGAAAGAGCTCCCAACCAAGGATCAATTATGGACTCTTAAATTTGATATTTCCAAATCTAAGGTAGGAAGTGGAGCAGGAATTGAGCTAAATAACCCAAAAGGGAAGACATAAATTGCTTCTTATAGATTGCAGTTCGGTTGCACAAACAATGTGCCTGAGTATGAAGCACTTGCACAGGTTCTTGTGTTTTCTCATAAGAAGAAGGTTACTTCTCTCATAGTTATGGGAGATTTTGAGGTGATTGTAAAGCAGGTACGTAGCCAATATACATGTCACAACAAAAGACAAGTTGCATACAGAAACAGGGTTTGGAATTTAATCAAATATTTTGATGCTTTTGGGATTAGTCTGATCCCTAGGGAAGCTAATAAAATTGTAGATGCTCTTGCTATTTCTACAAGCACGTTGGAACCCATGCAAAATTTTGATCTGAAGAGGTTTTCAGTTGAGTTGATTTCAGTCCCAGCTGTTCCGAATAATGTTAAACACTTTCAGGTATTTGATGATGATCAGCACATTTTAGCCTTTTTGGAAAGTTCTGATGTTTATCAAGGACAAATAATACATGAATATGAATGAGATCAAGGAGATTGGGACCCTGAGAAAGAGAGTCTAGAAGGGATATTGGATTTCAAAATTAATAACATTCTAAAGGGAATGGTTGCTTTAGAAAGGATATTTGATTCAGATCCAAGTGTCGTCAAAGGATGCCTACAAAGAGTGAGGGAGGTAAGTATGAATCTGTTAATTTGACTCACTCAAGTCTGGAAAGGAATGTTCTTATAGGAAAAACTTGTCCACAGGAAATTAAGGACAAGATAATCAAGGTCTTGGAGTAGAACATTGAAGCTATAGCTTGGAGTTATGATGATTTAAAAACTTTTGACACATTAGTGATTACTCATACCATCCCTCTCAAGCTAGATGCCAAGCCTTTTCGCCAAAAGCAATGCCCTGTCAATGCTTTAATTTAGCCCTTAATTCAGAAGGAGGTGCAGAAACTTTTATCTTCTAGAATAATCTTTCTGGTTAGACATTCTACCTGGGTGGCTAATTTAGTTCTTGTCCACAAGAAGAATGGTGAGATCAGATTATGTGTGGATTTTAAAAATCTAAACAAGGCCTTTGAGAAAGACAATTATCCATTACCTTCTCTAAATGAAGTATTACAAAAGGTAAATGGATCCCAGATGATGTCATTCTTGGATGGTTATTCTGGATACAATCAGGTCTTGGTAAGTCATGAGGATAGGATGAAGACTGTTTTCACCACTAAATGGGGAACATTTGCTTATAGGAGGATGCTTTTCGATCTCATCAATGTTGGAGCTAATTTTCAAAGGGCGATGGATGTAGCTTTCAAAGATCTAATAGGAAAATGTATAATCATTTATGTAGATGATTTAACCATCTTCTCTAGGAATAGAGAAGATCATGCTGCAGACCTGGAAAAGGTTCTAAAGAAATGTATAAGTTATGGTGTCTCTCTTAACCCAAAGAAATGTGTATTTAGAGTGTCTAAAGGAAATCTCTTAGATCACATTATATCAGAGGAGCGGATTTCCATAGATCCTAACCGAGTGGAGGCCATCTTAAAATTGACAAAGCCAGGAAGCAAGAAGGAAATGAGGTCTTTCTTTGGAAGGATCAATTTTGTTAGGAAATTTATAATAGGGTTTGCAGAGATTGTCAAACCCCTCAATGAAATGATGAAGAAGGATGCAAAAATCGAGTGGAGTGAAGAGACTAAGTCCGCTTTCATGCAGATTAAACAATCTATATCTGAGGCACCTGTTTTAACAAGTCCAGATTATCTAAAACCCTTCTACATCTATTCTTTTGCTTCTGATCATTCATGTGCAGCAGTTTTAACACAAAGAAGAAAAGAGAGTGAGGAGAGACTGATTGCCTTTATGAGCTCTCCATTTAATAATATACAATTAAGGTATTCACCACTAGAAAAAAAATCCTTTGCATTGGTATGAGCAATGAAGAAGTTCAGGCATTACATAATTCGAAGTCAAGTGATGGCCATAGTTTTAGATCCAGCTGTGAAGTCTCTTCTGATTTAAAGTGAATTAGGGGAACGAAGAGGGAAGTGGATGGAAATATTGCAAGAGTTTGACTTAGAAATTCACCCGATGAAACTCGTTCAAGGACAAGGATTGTCAAAAGCAATTGTTGAAGTAGACATAAATATCACTTGCCAACAGTACACGGTTCAATCATTCACAAAGGATTCCTAGTATACAGATTTAGTTTTCTTCCTCCTCAATAACAAATGTCCAGAAGGAATGAATGCTCCTCAGAGGAGAGCATTGAGGATGAAGAGTGCTCATTACATGCTTAAAGGGGGATCCATTTACAGAAAGGATTTTCAAGGAATTTACCTACGCTATTTGGATCAGCAAGAAGCTAAGCATGCTATTTCTGAGTTTCATGGGAGGCATGGAACAAGGCATGGATCTGTTGATGCTTTGTCTCATCAAATTTTAAGATCAGGCTATTATTGGTCTTATGTGTTTAGAGATGCACATCAGCACTGCAGGACTTGTCATGTATGCTAGACTTCTGCACCTAGAGAAAGAAATCTTGCAATGCCCCTACAACCAGTAAATGAGGTAAGGCCATTTGTTCAATGGGAACTTGATTTTGTAGGTGTAATTAATCCAAATTCTTCTGCAGATCATAAATTCATCTTCACTACAACTGACTACTGCACACATTGGACTGAGGCACAGCCTTGCAAGAATAGCACCACAGAGGTGGTCATCAATTTTTTGACTAAGAACATCACAACCAAGTTTGGAGTTCCATTTTCTCTGGTATGTGATAATGGCCCTGCTTTTTCTTCTATTGAATTCATTTCGTGGGCCTATGAACATAAAATTGTTTTGAAATATTCTTCCAATTACTACCCTCGCGGAAATGGAGTGGCTAAGTCCACAAATAAAAAATTGTTGGAAGTTATAAGAAAGTTGTTAGAGAATAATCCTAGAGACTAGCACACCCAGTTGAGATTTTCCTTATGGGCAGATCGAACCAGAATCAAAGTTGCTCTAGGAAACTCACCTTTTAAGTTGGTTTATGGCCAAGATCTAATCTTCCTGATTCATTTATAGATACTTGTCCTTAAGTTCATGCGGGAATTTTATAACAAGGATGAAAGGATTGAGGTTAGACTACTTAATTTATTAAACATGGAAGAGCAAAGAGATGTTGCCTTGCAGCAATTCTCTAAGCATTAGGCTATTGTCAAACGCTGGTTTGACAAAAGAGCTAAAATAAAAGCCTTTAGAATATCAGATCTTGTGTTATTATGGAATAAGGCTAGAGAAAAGAAAGGAGATCATCAGAAGTTTGATAGACTTTGGTTAGGTCCTTATCAAGTGGCTGAAATATTAGGTGAGAATTCTTTTCATTTGAGTACCTTAACAGGAGTGCCTATTCCATTACCAGTTAATGGTCAGTTTCTCAAGCACTATTTCGGTGCATAAAAGGTTTGATGTTTTAAAAGGAAAATGTATTATACTGTATCATATGTAATTAAGTTTCTGATTTATAGTTTTTTTTTGTTTTTTTTTGTTTTGCTTGTTTTCTTTCTTTATTTTTGTTTGTTTGTTTTATTTTCTTTGGTCTTGTTTTGTTGGGGATCTTCATTTTGTTCATTTCAAATTAAGGGTTTGTTATTCAAAGTATGATGTTGGTACTAGGAGAGAAATTGGTTTAGGTATTTTCATTATCACCATTGAAAAGGATTTTGTTCTGAAACTTATGTTTTATGACCATTCTAGTTTGGGTTGGAAAATTTACTAAGGATAGAAGATATATTATGAATATCTCATGAATTGTGATCAAAGATCTGTCACCAAATTAGGAAAAAAATCTGCATGAGTAAGTACCTATTAATTTTAAAATGGCTCTACCCTTTGATTCAAGTGAAAAATCTGATTCCAAGACTATCATGAAATCCATAGTAGTTCTCAACCCATGTTTCAGATTCATTATGTCTAAAGTATTGAGGAAGGTGCACAAAATATTTCCACAAGCAAGGTTTTAAAAAAAAAAATTATGAATGAAAGAAAGGAAAGAAAGAAGGAAGAAGCAAACTCAATATCAAATGGGTAATCAAGTATCTCTATCGGGGCTATGGACGTCTGACTGGCAGTAGAGCAATGCTTTGAGAGAACTAGAGGTATCTTCGTTGAGGCTATGGACACCTGTCTGGTAGTGGAGCAATTTCCAGGATTTTACTGCACGATAGTTAAAGGACTCAACCTATGTAGCTTGAATCTTAGGTATAGTTGTTCACAAACAGAGAAAGTACCTACAAAGAAAGATGCACAATATATTGCACACACTTAGATTCAGAAATAAATCATGAGCACATACATCTGAGATTCTAGCTCAAACTTATCCTACATATAGCTAATCTTATTCAAGTTAGTATGCTTCATAAACCAAGTGGTTTTAGGGTGACTAAAATTTTCTTTGGGTATCTTGAAAATGGGTAAACCATTTTCCTGGCCGAGTCGCCATTTGTTATGCCTTGCATAACAACCCCATCTTTTGCCTTGGTCAAAATGGGTGCCCCTTTTGTGTTTTTTATCTTTTCTTGTTTTCAAACAAAGTTTGGAGTCTTTTGTTTCAAACACTTTTTTTTTCTTTGGTTTAGTCTATCAGAATTGGAGCCGAAACCAAATCGGGTTCTGAAACTTCTTTCAAAACTCATTCTGATCCCCATCTCGACAGCCTATCTTTTTTGGCCTTTTGTTTTGTCTTTATCGAAGTTGGAGCCAGAGTGGACATTAAGTTGGAGTTTATTGAAAAATTGCAAAATCAAAATCCATCCCATCTCCGCTTTCGCTTTTTCAACTTTGGTTTTAGACTAAGTCCTTGTGTTATGTTTTATTATGTCATTCTTTTTATTTTACTTTTTGTGTTTGATTTCGTTTTATGATTGGTTGGAAAAATCGGACTCGGAATGGGAATGAAGTTGGGAAATTCATTAAGTTTCTGAATCAGTTTCCATTTCGATTCCGCTCCTGCCATTTTTTGGTCGTTGACTTTTTTTTACTAAAGTCGCATTGTAGTGAAGTGTTTGTTCTTCTCTAGTTCTGAATCCACTTAACTGTATTTAATGCATTAATGACAGCTGCCATACATAGGTAGAAACTCTAATTTTCATTAGGGATTAAATGCATTATTATTATCATTGTTAAAGAATCAAAGAGCGAAATAGAGCAACTGTGGAGTTCTTCTGAGTGAATCGATTGAAGGAGGAGGAGATCATTGCTTGCTAATTTCTTCAGAAGGTTTTCCAACTTTTGCATTCGAGCTAGGGTTCCTATTCTCGTTTTTTGTTTATTTTTCTTTTGTGTTTTCTTGTTTCTGTTTGATCATTCTTGCTTTGAGCAAGTTTGTGTTTCTCGGCAGGTTTGCGTGGTTTGTTTTCTTTCTTTCTTTTTTTTTCTTTCTTTCTTTCTTTGTTATTCTTGATTTCGTTTTGTGCTTGCATTTTTGGTTTTATAGTGAGTTGGGGCACGATCATTTTTATGTTTTCTCGTGATCGCGTCGTGCTGTGTTTGGTTTTTAAATGTGTAGATTTTAATTAGAGCTCGCTAGTAATGTAGATTAAATTTTTTTTTACAGTGAGTTAGGGTTTGTAAAATCATGTTTTTACTTAGGATTTTTATTTATGCATTTGTCTAGTTAAATTAGGAGGGGTTAAATTCGTGCCCTAGTTTTGTATCGCATTTTCTAGATTAGGGTTTTATGAGTTTATGTAATCACGTTTAAAATAATTAAATATGATGCCCTAAAATATAGTCGTCCCCATGGTCATATGGGCATAGTCTTTTTGTGATATATTTTAAGCCTCATTTCGTTTAATATGAAATTGGTCTTTAATCATGAAGTTATGCATTAAGTTGTTAAAATCGTTGATAACGTCATGGTCAACATAGTCGGAAGCGGGATCGGAATTGATTTAGAATTTTGGATGTATTTTATGATTAGTTTCAATTCCATTTTCCATCCCACCTCCAACTCCACTTGTAGTAAGAAGCTTTATTTCATGAAAATGATTAACTTTGGTGGAAGCAGAAGCAGAACCAAAACAGAAGATGGAAATAGAAAATCTGAAGGAAACTGAATCAGTTTCCATTCCGGTTCCGGTTTCTGTTCCGATCAATATTCCACTTTCGACTCTGAGACCGCTTCTTGTTAGTAGAATTACCATTCCAGTTCCGACTCCAAGCCCGGCAGTGTTTTTAAAAGAAGATTATTTAGGATGTTGTCTACCCGGTTCCACCTCTGATGTGTGTATAAAAGGTATGGTTTTAAGACATATTTTGAGATGTTTATCCAAAGATCTAACTAGAGGTTTTGTTGCAAGAAAGCTAAGAGGATGTCAAGAACATCAGGAGAAGCCTCTCAAAGGAACCGGCCTACAGGAACATCAAAAGCAGTAGCCAAATCAAAGAAGATCAACCAAGAATAGTTGCCTTATACCTTAAGGTACAACCACGGGAGTCTTGTTGTCATAGTAAGCAAAGTAGAATTAGATTGGTCTAACATCACTGATACAAATTTGGGCCAGTACAACTTTGAGGAGGCATATACTGATACATTCAATGAGGATGTGACCCCTGTAACTAAGAGAATTGATGATTCTGGTTTGGCTCATATCACATTGTTTCCTCTATCAATCCAGTGCCCAGAGTTAATCTTGACAGCAGCAAGTGCTTACAATCCAGCAACCTGACAATGCATGGATTCACGAGATAATGTAATCATTGATCTCACTCCTCAAGCATTTCAAAGTATATTTAGTGTCCCGGATCCAAAGAACTTGGTACAGTTGGATGAGGCAGAGGCCTTACAGAAGTACAGCCAATATAAGGAATCCAATAAGTCCCACTTGAACAAAAAATGGTTGAAGATAGAGAAGTCTCTAATCAAGCTTGCAGACCAACCAAAGAGGGCAGATTTCTATAAGGAGGTGTCAGATTTAATAATGATGCTTTCTAGGGCTTTTGGGAAGAGAGATGCCTTTCATTTCAAGGAATGGATGTTTCCCTTCATCTAGATAATTCTAAATGGCACCCATCAATTTGATTGGCCGATGATTGTATCAGATACTATTCATGATCAACTAACTAGTATTAGGGAGACTAAATGCTTTTTCATGACTTCTTACATTGTGTATGCAGCAGCAAGGTTGGGTATCTTCCCAGGTTTGAATAGAGTGGGGATAATGGGAGTGTTAGATGGATATAAGAAGGTATGGGAGCATACAACCAATTGTCCATACAAGTTGTTGAGCTCAATTCAGAAGGGTTAATGATGCATTCATATATGTGGTTATTAACCAACTCAATGGAGATGCAGGGTACAGACTGAGTCAAGAGGCCATGGCATTCATTGCTAAATGGGGATGTTGGTATATTCAATACCCCAGGTTTACATATTTCAGGCTAGCTGGTTTTGAAGGCCATCAACATCTGATGCCAAGGTGTTGCAATAATAGGATAGTATTGATGGAATTTGTATATCAGGCTCTTGGATTTAATGCTCGGTTTGGATTAAAACATAAGATAGGATGTCACAAGTTCCCCATGAAGTTTGGTGAGTATAGTTGTCAGCATTTGGTAGGAGCAAAGGTGGTCTGTAGTAAACTAATACAATTAAAGTTAGGTTTATACATAGCTCATAAGTATTTTGACCCAAAGGGTAAGATGAATGCCTTGTTGCCTTCTGTGTTTGACAAGCATTTCAATTTATTAGAAGATTTTAGGAGTGACCGAGAGGATGAATATGATTTGAGAAAGAGTAATTATGAGAGATTACCTGTCTCACTCATGTCAAAGTTTGAAGTCAAGAATGACATTCCTGACACCTTGGTGAATGATGGAGTTGTATTGGATCCATCTTATGAAGCTTTGAACATTGGAACTAAAATTCTGAATGCAATTGACTGGGATAGTGAGGAAACTATTGATATTAAGCAGATAGGAAGAGCATTCTTGGATAGAAGTGTTTAATGGTTGGTTTTAAGAACCAAAGCTCCTCAAGGACCAGCTCCTAAAAAGGGGAAAGGGTATAAAAGGTCAAAAGAAAGGCACCTACCAAAGAGCCTTTGGAGTTCCTCCCTCTAGATATTGAAGAAATAGAGCTTGAAGCAGCAGTTGACAAAGCAAAAATACAAGAAGGAGATGCCCAAATGGGATCGGCTGTTTTAGCATCTACATTAGGTGAATCTTCTACTCAAGTCTCGCTTGCAAAGAAGCAAAATGGAGAGATGCTCAAGGTAACTCTTTATGACATAGCTGAAACCATGAAGGGAAAAGGGGTAGAGATTCATGATGTTGGAATAGACTCGGATGAGACTATGTCAGAGAAGGATGTGCAAGAGAATGTGCCTTTAGAGGAGGATATTGAACAGGTAATGACACAAGAGGAGCAATTGGGCATTGTTTGAAGAATTTAAAAAGGATGTTGATGCAAAAGTTGCTGCAATAGAGAAACAAAAGGTAATGGATTCCAAGACACAAGTTGATACCATATTACAGCATTAACAAATTGAAGCTAAGTCAAGAGTTGATGAAGTAGAGAGGAAGCAAAGGCAATAGTAGCATGAACTCAAGGTTAAGGAGGAAAATGATAAGTTGAAATTGATACAAAATATTCATTACCTTGAGGAAGAGAAGGCAAGACACCGAAGGGAGAAAGAAGTCTTGGTTGCCAAGTTGAAACTTGTTGAGGAATCTCACCAAAAGGAAGAAGAAGTAGAAAGATTGAGGAAGGAAAAGGACACCGAAGAGCTGGTTAGAAAGCAACAAGAAGAAGAAGAAGAAAAGGAACAAAAGCTTAGAGCTTTAGAGACAGAAAGATTGGAGAAAGAGAAACTAGAAAAAGAAGCTCTAGGTAAGGAAAATTTGGAAAAGGAAAGAATAGAGAATGAGAGATTAGAAAAGGAAATATTGGAGAAAGAAAAACTGGAAAGAGAATGATTAGAGGAAGAAAGGTTGAAGAAAGAAGAAGGTAAGAAGATGCAGGAACAAAAAGATAGGAAAAAGGCTAAAAAGCTTGTACAGATGCATGTGGTGCAAGAACAGCAAGAGGAACCAAGGGTTAATTCTCAACCCCAGGTAAATTTGCAACCACCCCCTACTACTACTATTGCTTCTTCTTCCACTATGATGACTACTGCTCCAAGTGCTCCCACTTGGTTAAAATTGGATTTTAGAAAAGAACAGTAACACCTTCACAACCTCTCAATTGGGAGGATATGATGAAGGAGATTGAACAAGAAAGGCCTAAAAAGAAGGCCAAGATCCTACACTTCACTAGGCTCACGGACAAGGGAGAAATTGTTGTTGAGTGTGCCATACCGATGACAAAAAAGGAGGTAGGAGACATGTAGTTAACATATTATCAATTGAGTATTGTTAACTTGGGAAGGCCTACGAGGAATCAGCAGATGAATCTAATTGATGTGGTAGCTTCGACAACCAAATCAAGGATGTTAAAAGATAAGCAGAAGAAAGATGAGCTTAAGTCTCAATTGGATCAACTGCATTCCTTTTTGAAAAGTGTCTCTTCTCCAAGATCACAACAGGTAGCGGCTATTGAGACTCCAATTTTGCTAAGAAAAAAGGAGGTAGATGATTTAGTACAAGTAAGGAGCAAAGCGGAGATGTTAGATAGGTGGGTTGACAAGTTAAATCAAGAAGTAGGTGAAATTTTGGTCGAAGGTTTTGAGGTTCACAAAGGGACAGAAGAGTTGATAAGGGAAATGCATCAATATATTGAGGTATTGGAGAAGCGGGAAGAGGAATATAAAGAGTATAGTCAAAAATTAAAGAAGGTTAGTGCATTGCCTTTGACTACTCTTCTTGAACAGTCAATACTTGAGGAGGATAATAAATATTTTATGGAAAAGACCTCTCGTATACTCCAATTCAGAACAAATTTCTTGTGCAAGCATAGAAATGAGGTCCAAGATGCAGTTAATAATCTAACTAAAAAATTTAAAGAATTGGAGGCGGTCATCGCTATCATAGTAGATGTTAATATACTAACAAAGGAAGGCCTACCTTTGAGCTAGATAAAAGAGAAATGGGATGAAAGGTTTAAAGGACTCATGCAAAAAGGGGATGATGGTGAAGATCTGATGATAGATCGACTGATGGATGTCAAAGAAGAGATAAAGGCTACTAAAAGAGAGTTGACAAAGATGAAGGATATGAGAGAGTTTGCTGCAGCAGAATTGGAGTGAATTAAGTTTGAAGATGGCTAGGTTGATGGGCCAGAATTAGATGTATTACTACAAGTCTTCACCAGTTATGACGATTTTATTGCAGAACTAACTTCACATGCATAATTATTTTGCATGCATGGCTTTCTTCCTCTTTGCATGTTGCATGCAGCACTGATAGTTTTGGAGTGCATGAATTTCTTATTTTCTATTCTCTTTTCTTCTAGATTAACTGAGTTTCCAAGGATAATTGTAAAACCCTAAAAGGGTGGATGACTTAAAATAGAAGTGGAGTTTGAATTTTGTATATCTATAAATACCTTTTGGGTATCATATTGTAAAGGGGGGGCTAATAGAGAATAGAATTGGCCTACCTGATATTAGGAGATAGAATTTTTGCATAGTTATTACAGAGATACATTGTTACTTGATTTTTACAGTTAAATAAAATTACAGGTTTTCGCAATATGGTTTTAGAATTGAGTTTTTTTACTTGATAAGGCTGATAAGTTATAATCTATCTATATGCTAGTGATTGTGTTGAAGCATAAGAGTTTCTTTCATGATGAAAGTCCTTAGAAGGAACCGGATTTAAGGATTATCTTGTTAGATTATCATTGAATTAAATTTATTGAAGTCTGTTGATTTATGATCTTGGCAATGAATGAATATGTGTTATTTTTGGAATCTTTGAAATAGTTGTGATAGGCGAATTAAAATAAGCACCTTATATGCATACAATGGTATAGATTATTCTATAAATTGTATCATGCTTTGGTTTTCTTGATCTATTGGAAAATATTCATTGTTGAAGATATATGTCCAGATGTTAGGTGAGTTTTTTTCATGTTTACTGGTTTTCCCTCTGATCTATCTTTTTTCTTTTGTTTGAAACCCCTTTGATTTACTAGAAAAAGTTTGGTAAAATTAGTCATTGCTTGCATTCTTTGTTACTAGCATAGGCCCCTTGAACATTACAGTTGCATGAACCGATTGAGTGACACCAGACAGTTGAGAACCAACTACCAGGACCTTGGGAGTTAGGCTACTATATGTTGTCTTTATTTTTTAGGAGAAATAGAGTAGAAATATTATGTTTTAACATTATTTGTGTCATTTTCACCATCAACAGGTTTATATAGAAGAAACATAAAATACTTATGACATGTCAAGTCCCCTCCTAGCTAAACATGTGACTTGTCTATGGGTTATGTCACCAATCATTAAATGAAAAGAACAACATTTAAATAAAATAACAAAGAAAATAAAAAAATAGAGATATACCATTACCAATAATCACTAGGTGTATGAAAAGGTTACATGGAAGCAATTACAGAAAAATGGAGAATAGAGGCTAAAGAAAATAGTGTTAGGGCTAATGTAGAACTGCCAGCCTAGTAGTATCATCATTGGGAACAAAGGTACCACAAGTTTATGATAAGACAACATATCAAAAAACACATCATCAAAACTCTGACCAATGTGAAGTACAACTAGTAGTCTGACACATGTAGAAATCAACACAGTGAAGAGATAACTAAAAATGTACGATACCTGGGAAAGATGACTGAAAAATTATCATAGGGAGGTTGACAATAGAAACCAGGAATCAAATGTAAAATGCTTGTTGAAAAAACCATTGAGGAATTAAGCACTACCTGACTAAAACAAATTATAAAACCTCTTATCCAAAAGAAGATATGAACTAAGTCGCATAGGAAGCTTGCAGAATGTAGCACACCGCGAGGTGACAGGAACCCAAAAATGGCAAGGGGCATGAAGAAGAACAAAAGGAAACCCCAAGTAACTGAGATGAAATCTTGGTCATCTCACACCATCACCAAACACTTGCAACTCAATTTGGAAAGTATATCATGGGAAAGAAATGATAGGAAAGCGAGGTTGTATGCCTTTATTTTGTTTTTGTTTTGTTTCTTCTTTTTTTCTTTTTTTCTCTTTTTCAATTTTTTTTTAAATATTTTTTCTTTTTTCATTTCGACAATAGATCGCCTACATTTCATTTTTGACTTTCCACCACTTAGAGGCACCAAACAAACCGGTTTTCCCCTGCTAAGTTTATTTGACAGCTAATATCTACCAGAATCCAATTTTCAAATATTAACTAGCCAACAATGCCTGAAGGTTTTCATTGTTGGATCTTTTATTGCATTTTTTTTAATAATAAGTAGATAATTTTTTAAGAGTACCTAAAAGGTATTAGAAGAGGCCACAATAACCCTATCAATTAGATGGAGTTCCTTTGGAAAATTCAAGATAAATTCCTCCCTAGAAATAGGCCTCTTTTAAACTCAACTGGTGAATGTTGACAACTAAATTCATTCAGTCGGAGTCCGCCATGCAAAGCTTGACTTCCGTATTGGCGTAGGCCATCTCAATTTTCTAGGGCCTGAGCCACTGAGTGTGGAACTTTCCCTCAAAATCATGGAAATGGGAGTCATACAAGAGTGCCCAATCACCTAGTTGAAATGATCGTTGTCGAATGAAAAGATCATGCTAGAGAGCACATTGTTTCTGAACAATCTCTACATCGAAGAGTGCTTGTTGATGAAGTTCATCCAATGAGTGAAGTTGTGCAATATGTTCTTTATGTGCATAAGTTAAGGTAGACATGGAAAATATACAGATTCAATTCAACACACTTGATCCTGACTACTAATGACATTTCTTCCTGAATCACACTCTCAAATTATCATCACCTTTTGTCTCTTAATTTAATAAATCATTATTTATTTAATTAAGTTTTTCTCCTCTACTGATTCAATTAATCAATTTAATTTAATTAACCTTATGTCTCTATTTAATTAAATAAATCATTTTATTTGATTAAAGTCTCTAAAGTCTTCTTATTAAATTAAATAAATTAAACCTTATTTAATTTAATCTAACATTTCCCCTTTTAGTTAAATAAATCAAAAACATTTATTTAATTAATCTTTCCTCTCATTTTGATTTAAATCAATCCTAAAATCTAAGTTAAAATGGTCAAATCACCTAACCTCTCATTAAATTAATCAAATCTTGATTAAGTTAATCCCTATCACTAAAATCCTCTAGAGAATGCAACCTGCACACGAAAATAGATTTAATTCATTTATTAAATCTCTATTTTCCCTCACATGGCATAAAAAGGGAATATTCCCTCAAGTTTGAATTCAAAAATTCCAAGTGGATGGGTACTTCCAACAAAGCATTCACTCCTCTTACATGTCCTTGTGCATTGAGCCAAGTGACATTAACTCCATTTTTTTCTCCCTCCAACATGTCACATTCAAATTTCAAATTTTAATCTCATAGCACTTATCATGCACATTGATCAAAATGTGTTCAACCTTCAACCATTCACATCTTGACAAATGGCACTTGGCCACTAGATGTTGAATGATCCCACATTGCTCAATTTCAATCTCTTCTTCCAATTTGAAATCTATAAATGAGAGACTCTTCCTCTCATTCTATCATCCACAATTTCAGTAAACTTATTATACTCAAATCCATCTTCAAGCATAGCCATTTTCATCTCTCTATATCAATTTTTTAGCTAGGTTATATAGAAATTCAACCAAAGTGGACCAATCAAATCATCAAGCTTACAAAGGAGTTGGGAAAGGGTCAATTTTGACACATCAATTGGCACCAATTCCCCCATGGGATCAAGAGTTTGCTTAGTTTAGATAGATTTAATTTGGTTATTGCATATTATTCTTCATTTATTTTCTATCTAAAATTTAGTAAATGGATTTCATGGGGAATCATTGTTTCACCTTGCATATGATCTAATATTGTGTTTGTTTGTTGCTTTTGTGTAGGTTTGAAATTAGGGTTCACATTTTGGTGCTAGAAGGAGGGTGAACTTGAAAAATCTAACACATTTTTTTGGTTAAATTCCGCTATTTTTTGTGTTTTTTGTCTTCCCAGGTCAACCAAAGCCGCTAGAGGTCAAATAGAGCCGCTCCCAGGTCAAACAACGCCGCTAGAAGTCAAACAGAGCCGTTGGAAGGAATTGTGTCACATTTGCAGTCTCTTTTTTTCCAAATAGAGCCACTAACTTCACCAGAGCGTCACTTGAAACTCAAACAACACCGCATTTGCAAACAGTGCCACTGCAAAGGGCGCCGCTTTTGATTTCTTGTTTTTTCACCCAAATTTAAAATGGTCGTATCTTGGTCATTTTTTGGTCTTTTTCAGAGTTTTTTTTTTTGAAATCGGGTAGAATTTCATAATATATCTGATGGTGTAGGTGTTTCTCAACTTTCATAGAGTTAAATTTTTAAAATTTTCACCTAATCTCAAAACACCATGAAACTTGGTCTAAATTTTAGGGTTTTTATGCTTGATGATTCAACTAACCCTTATATCTTCTTATTTCTTGATCTAATCTAAAATTTTGAACACTTTTACAAGTTATGAAATCAAAAAGGGGAAGAGGAAACAAAATCAAATTTTCTTATGACATCATTTTTCTATTGTATCAAGTGTCTTTAGACACTCTTGGAAGCAATTATAATTCCAAGTTTAAGGATTTCATCCCTTCATGCTTTTAGGACACACTAATTTTTCTTTTTGGGCTCTAAAAAGAACAACACAAATTTCATTTTCAAATTTTGCAAACAAAGGGTTAAAAACAACTTTAGAACAACTTACTAGATTTGGTTTGAGGATTAAAATTGAACAAGGCAACCTTCATCTTTCCTTTTGGTGCTTTAAAAAGAATTCATTTTTGTTTTGTGGACTTAAAATGAACAAGTGTTGTTTTGTTTTGTAATTATTTATTCAAGATAATATCATCAAAAGGATGTATGCGCTTCTCTCGTGCCTCACGGTGATCTTGAGAATCAAAATTTTTTTTGGTGATCTTAAGTTGAGTAAAACAATTACCTCCACACTTCATTTTAGGATTAAAATTGAACCAATCTTGCGAGTGTGAGTAAGCTTATTGTGTGTGTTCTCTATTTGTTTCTAAACAAATTTTGATCGAACTATGAATATGTTTACTTGCTTTTGTTTATCTTAGCGGGTCTATCTTGTGGGAAAAAGTACTCACCCAAGGGAGCGACCCAACCAGGAACACGCTAAATCCAAGTGACTTCCAACTACTATATAAGTGTGGATTCTCAAGTAAAGTTCAAGAATCAAGAGGATTATTTTGATGAGAAAGGAAGCAATGGTTTCTCACTACATGGATAGTCCCCCACGAATGGAATGCCCGCATTAAAAACCCTTGTTTAGCAAAGGCCAAAATCTTTAAGTATTTTTTGGTGCAAAATTTCATGTCCTTTGAAGCCGCCCCACAAATACATGCAGTTCTATTGTAGAGATGAAAAATATTCCATGGGAGATTCATGGGTATTGATGCTTGATTGACCTGAGAAGCAAGTGCACTATAAGGGGGAGCCTGTGTGGTCAAGCATCTAATCATTCGCATTGAATATACGCAGTTGGATTCGTCCAAGTGGGAACCCAACAAATACTATCTTTTCAGCCTAGGGTTGTGCATGTTATTGAAATCAAAACACCATGCTTGGTTCTAAAACATTGAGAAACAAACATTCACAAAAGCTTTGAAATTTCAAACCCTTTGAGGAAACAAATATCCTTTGACGAATCTAAGTTCTCATGTTTTCCGTAGGGATTATATCCTTAGACGTTTCTAAGTACTAAGGTTTAATCATCATTTTTTTTCACCAAAGTCAACACTAGGAAACCTTTTCCTTCATTTCCACAAAATGCACTTTGTGGAATGAAAGAAAATTAGGACATTGGACATTCAGTTTGAAACATAATCAAGAAATTTTTTGTGGTAAAAATAGCCAAACCTAAGCAAGATAAAATACAATTGAACCACACATGTGCTTGATCTCTTTTGGGTCATTGGGTTTTCATGCCAATATTGGTCTTTTGGTTTGAACCACTTTTAGGGAAAAACATGTTCTTCACTACCTTGGTCTTGTAAGCAGGTCCTTTTAGGGTCATTTAGGATCAAGTCAAACACTTCACCCATCTCAAACATCAATCAAATCCCATTTCACCAACAAATTCTTGGGAACTTTGAAAACATCACTTATGCTAGAATTTTAGAAAAAATCAACATCATCTTGTTTGACTTAACACACTTAGTCAAATTATCAATCCTCTTGAGCGAATTTACCTCTAGGATAACACAACTCTTAGGGTTTACAAGTTCAACATCAAAAATCACCTTGTTTGGCTTAACACACCTAGCCAAATTATCATCTTGTGTACACATTTTCTCTAGGATAACACAACTTCCTAAATTTTACAAGTGCATTATCACTTTGTTTGACTTAACACACTTATTCAAACCATCATCAATCAAAATCAAATCAAAACAAGTCCTAAAGTCTAGCATTGATCCAAAGTTCATAAAAGTCTAAACACCCATATCATTCACCCCTTTCATCCTTCATCTCATCATTGGTCTTAAACCCCTCAGAGGTCAACAAGGTCAAAACACAAGAGGGGCATGGAATATAAACTCGATTCATACATCATGAGTAATCCAAGTCAACCAAAGTATCCAAGCTTTACTGTAGACACACAAAAATGTCACCGTAATCATTTTTAAATCATTTCACATTTCATTCAATTATCCATATATTATAACCATTTATCCATAAGCATTTATAAGCATCTATAAGCATTATTCATAAAATCATTTGGTCATTTATAATTTACCATTTAGGCATAAATCACTAAAATATCATTAAATCATTTAATAATCTTTCCATTTATCCATTCATCTCATATTCATATTTTATGCATTTCCATTCAAATATTATACTCATAAAACCCATGTCCATAATCACTTCATAAAACCATTTTCATAATAATTTATCCACCATAAAATATTAATACAGTAGTGCATTTACACATTTCACGCATTTGCATATTCATTTAAAATATCACAAATATTTATTAAATCATTCATTTACCACCTACATTCATTTATCTATTTCAATATTTTATCTTACCCATCTCATGTGTGTGGGATATTTTCCTCCAAGCCAATCTCTTATCCCACACTCCTTCCACAACTTGCATTCACCCTAAAGATTCCTATTTAAATAGGACTCTCTTCTCATTTTGACCCCTACACGAATCTTGCACATGCACATATCTTCACAGCTTTTCTTAATCCATTCACTAATAGCCTCTTGATGCATCTATGCTTGCAAAAATCTAAGAGCAAAAGTGCATAACAAGACTTTGGTGGGAGGATGCCAATGGAGACTAGTTTTTGTTTGGAAGCATTTTGATTGTCTTTGGTAGTTTAGAATAGTTTCATTTCTAGTTTTTGTTTTTAAACCTGAAACTGTTCCATTGTTGAGGTCTAGAAATGATGGTTCTCCTCCATAGAACCATTCATTTTTTAGAGCTTACAAATGGTGAACCCGACGTGAACGAGCAATCATTTCTTTGTTTCTTCATTTTTATTGTTGTTGTTGGGTTGTGTGAAACAATATCAGCAGTATCAAATTTGTTGGAGAAGCATGAGAAACAATGAAATCACGTTTTTCCTTTTGTTGCCACGTTTTTCTCACTACTGTATAGTTTGAAATGCCCAAAATATCTCTAAAATTGCCCTCTGGTCATGAAGAATTCTCCAGACATTGTTTTTGAGGTGAAAGAATTCATTTACAGCAAGTAAAAGCTCTAAAAAAATAGCTTTAAATAAAAAAAAAACGTGATCATTGCTCTTCAAATTTTTCCAGTTAAATATTTCATTCATTCCAATCAACATTTGTTTGGCTACACTGTTGATGGTTACTTATATTGCTACTGTTGTTGTCATGAGAGGATAGAAGAGATTGTTGTCTCTTTTCGTGACTGCAGATTTTTGAAGGCCTTTGCTGAGAACTGTGATTGTTTTGGCACTGTTTGTTTTTCAATTTCAAACACATTTATTCCATTGTCTTGTGCTAATTTTTGAATATTTGTAAGGGAAGGAAATGATTTGTTTTCCTCAAATTTGCATCTGATTAATCATGGTCTGTTGTAAATTGAAATAGTTTATCTGCCTAATTTCTTTATGCTTCTGAAAGCATTTCATGAATTCTCGCAGAATGTGATTTAATCTTCTAATATACTGCAGGCCAAGATGCATGAATGCTTCCCATTTCAGTTGTCACCATAAATATTGCAGTTTGCTATTTTCTGTTTTTAAATTTTGAAACTACTGCAACATGGCGCATGACAGAGCATAACAACTCATGATTTTAAACTTAGTTTCAGTTTTATTTTAATCTTAGTTTTAATTTTATTTTTAACTTAGTTTTAGTTTTATTTCTAGTCTTAGATTTATTTTTCATTTTAATCTTAGTTTTAGTTTTAGTTTTATCTTTAACTTAGATTTAATCTTGTAGTTTAAAGTTTAGATTAATTCTAATTAATTATTTATTTTACATTGGTTTTTATTTGTAGATTAGTCTTTGATTTTAGATTAATTTCTAATTCTAGATCAATTCTCTTTTAAATTAGAAATAGTTTTATGAGAATTAGATTTTTAACTTTAAAATTAGATTTAGTTTTAACATAGATTTTAGTTTTTGACTTTTAGTTTTTTTTATTTTTATTTTTTTTCTTAAATTAGATTTAGCTTTCTAACTAGATTTAACATTTTTTTTTAAGATTTAATTTGTAATTTAGAATATAGGATTAATTTAATTTAGATTTTAATTTAGAATTAACTTTAATTATAATTTAAATTTTAACCTTCACTTTAGCTTTTAATTTTTAGTTTAACTTTTCTCTTAATTTGTCTTTTAGTTTAAATTAGATTTAGCTTTTAATTTTAATTTAGAACTAATCTCTAATGTAGATTTGGTCTTTTAATCTAGATCTTGTTTTTTTTTTTAATTTAGATTTAACTTAAAATTTAGACTTAATAATTTAGAGTTTATTTTATTTTAAAATAGATTCTAGGGTAAATGCTAATTTTATTTTATTTTATTTTTGTTTGATTGGGGGACTAATTTTATTAATTTGGGTTATCTTGTAGGTTCGTTTGGCAAAGAATTGAAAATCAAAACATTCGCTTGTCAAAGAAAGGAGGCATGAAACTACTAATGAGATTGTGATGCAGGACGTTCGTCGAAGACATGATTTTGAAACCAATTATCTTTTAGATTAGAAAACTTTTCAAATTGGTGCTTTAAAATGAACAATTGTCTTCTCTCACATAGGCTTAACTAGGGGTTCAATGAACATTGTTTGTTGTGTTTGATGATGGTAGGTGATTATGCTCTCAGCTTGTGCAAACTAGGTGATCAAAAAGCCAGACCCATCTATTTTATGTGTCACCCCGATTCAATAATTGAAGTATCCTCTCCCCTTGCACACTTGTGCGATCTTGGGTGCAAGAGAAATGATTATTGACTCTAGAACTTGGGCCTGCCTTGGTGGGAAAAAGTACTCACCCCAAGGCGACTCAGACTGGCAACGGAGATTTTTTGCCAAGCTACCCCCGACCGGTATATAAATGTGAATCCTAAGGGAAATCCTAGGATTACGAGTGCGGATATGTCATACGGACCAAGTAGTACTCCCCAAAACCCTATTGAGCATAACCTCTTCAGGCTGGAGTGCCTCCTAAATAGAGCTTAATCTTGTGCCCCATGTATGGCCACTCGAACGGGGGTCCTGAACTAAAAACCTTTGTGTAGTTGCCAAAATCCTTCTATTTGCTAGCGCAGCACCGGTCGGTGTGAAGGCATCCACATCTTCACAGTTTTTAGTAGAGGTGATCAATCTGCCATGGGAGTTTCATGGGGGTTGGAAGCTTGGTTGGCCTAAAAAGTGAGTGCATTGTAAGGGGGAGCCCGTGCAGCCAAGCTTCTGGATTCACACGCTAAGAATATGCGGCTGGGGAAACCCACGTGGAATCTAGCAAATATTGTCCTTTCCAACCTTAGGATTTGTGCTTGTATTGTTAAACTCAAACACTTTGTTTGCTATGTCTTGCGTGTGTGTTCCAAAATAGACCTCAAATAAACATCACACCTAGTAACTTGCAACATCTCAAACTTTTCAAACCTCAAAGGGCCCAACAACACAAACATACAACGTGAACCTATCACTTGGATTTATTGGGGTCATCATCCTTCAGTTTTGATCTTTCAATCCTTGCATTTCACCTAGTCCTTGCATTCCATCTAGACTTTGCATTCCACCTAGCCCTTGCATATCCATACATATTCATATCCCTTTCATCCTAGTCCTTGCATATTACTAGTCTTGCATACATAGGTGACATTACATAGTCCTTGCATATAGATAACACTCCACCTAGTTCTTGCATGTTCAACCCCTTTGCATATCAGGATTATCTCACCTACCCTTTGCATGTTCCAATAATTTAGTCCTTTGCATATTCATCATCGATCAAACTAAACCTTAGCTTGCACTCAGGCTACTCTTTCTAGGTCTTGAAATCAAACCATTGGCTATCTATCACCCGCATCACTTGAGGCTCATCATCCTTGAGTTAGGGAACATACCATTATCCTTGAGTAGGGAAATCCTTTTGGAGTCCATCATCTCCTACATACCCTCTCTTGATCATTGGTCCTTGTGTCTATCCATCATAACACAAGTAAAGCCTGACATCACAACCAACTTTGGACCTAGAGTTGCCTTTGAGCTTTTGCATTCTTAGCTTGTCATATCATACCTTACCACTTCCAATCTCATCTTAGAATCATATCCTTTTCATTGCATCCTAGTCTTAGGTCTCATACATTACCTTGGATTGAAAATCAAAACAATCAACTCTAACCCCTAGAACAAAAGAAAAAATGTTTCACGAAGAAGGGAACCCTTGGGGAAGAGACTTTGATGGCGAAGATAACATTAGTGTTGCAACTAGAGAAACAAATGAAACTAATAATGAAGAAATAACCAAATCCGATATAGAAGGAGAACTTAAGGATCATAGATTCACTAAACTTCTTACGGAGGTAGTCAAATGTAACCCACAACAATACTTCAAAGCCCTTGTTGATGAAGGAATCAAACTGCCTCCTGATTTTGACATGTCACTGCTCACGATGAATGACCAACCTGAATCTAGTCAATCTAAACATCCCAAAACAAACAACTATGGTAGAATCAAAGATCATAGAATCTTTTATCTACAACCAGGTTACAAGCGATCTTCAAAGACCTCAAAACCCACACCTACAAATGATCCTATTTTGGATGAGCTTAGAACTTTGAGACAAGAATTGGACACTCTTAAGAACCATAAAGCATCATCTCATAAGTTCTCCATCGAAGACATATGTCCTTATCCCTTTGATCCAAGCATACCAATGCCACCTTTTCCTAACCATTGGGACATACCAAAACTTGACAAATATAATAGAAAAGGGGATCCTAAACATCACTTAAGACAATTTTGTGCTACTACCATGGAATTTGCAATTGATGAAACATACATTATGAGATTATTCCCCCGCAATCTAGGAGGAGAAGCTATGGAATGGTTTTCACAATTACCCCCGACCATCAAATCCTTTCAAGAATTGGCTGATAAATTTGTCTCCAATTATAGTTTCAATTGTGACTTTAAAGTGACCATGACAAACCTTTTCAACACCAAATGAAAACCAGGTGAATCTTTTGTGTTATTTTTACAAAGATGGAGACATTTAACAAAACGATTACCTTATGTCATTCCTGATCAAGAATTGGTTGACCTCTTCTGTCAAAATTTGAACAAATAAATTGGAAGGGAACTTCGCCTCAAATGCTTGGATTCCTTTGACGATGCCATAGAAATGGGATTTTGAATCGAACAAACTCTCATTGATGATGGAACCATAAAACTTAATAATGATAGAGATCAAAAATCAAATTCAAACAACAAGACACCTTTTTGGGTAAAGAACAAGAATGTAGTCAATGACGGAGTTATTGATGCAAAAACAACTAAAACATCATCACCTATTTACAACCTCAAAGGTTCATCTTCAAATAAAGAAAAAGAAAAACAGAGAAGTTTCCCTAAATAAAATTTTACACCATTGGGACAATCACTTGAATCCACATTAAAAGAACTTCTTGAAATCAATATTATAATGCAACCTGAAATAAAGGAATATAATCCACAAGTCAAACCCCCGTGGTGGAATGAGAATCACTTTTGCGACTATCATAGACACAAAGGACATAAGACTAATAGTTGCAATAAACTTTGACATCTAATACAAGACCTTATTGATGATGGTAAGATAGTGGTTGACGGACACACTCCTTCAGGTAACTCTGATCGCAAGGTGTTTAAAAACCCTTTCCCTAAGCATGACAAGGATAAAGGAAAGGCCCCTAAATCTGGTGATGGTGTAAACTATACTACTACTAAGTATGACTATACCATACATAACATCACTAAGGTTGATAATCATGTAAACACTTTCATTATAAAAGATAAAGTACCTAATTGCAAGGTTACTACCCGCAAAGGCACAATCACCCTTAAAGGTCCTAATTCAAAGCCCGCTACACTAGCTTCACAGTACAACCTCATAGAGAATTTAGGAAAAATGCCCGCACAAGTTTCCATACTTGATTTGCTATGCCTATCTCCTAAGCATAAGGGTATTCTAGATAAAGCGCTTGCTACTACTACAGTGCCTACAAACCTGTATGTAGATCAATTCCAAGCTATGGTGGGACATATCACCTCACCTTACACTATCACTTTTACTGAAAGAGACGATTCATCCCCTCGACAACTACATAATGCAGCTTTACACATTAACGTCCTTATCAATAATTCCAAGATCAAGCGAGTTCTAATAGATGGAGGAGTAGGTCTTAATATTTGTACCCAAGAATTGATCACAAAATTGGGATTTTCTGAAAATGTAGTTGATCCAAGGAATAAGATTACCATAAACGCGTATGACAAAGAGGAACGCTCATCTAAAGGATCGATTACTCTACCAATCAGAGTCGACCCTATGGTAAAGGATGTGGTTTTCCAAGTCCTTGATCTCCCACTAACCTATAATATCCTCCTTGGAAGACCTTGGATTCATGCAATGCAAGCAGTACCTTCTACATACCATCAATGCATTAAATTCCCACACAATGGTGTTGAAATCACAATACAAGGAGATCCCAACCCTTTCATGTATTGCCATAATCTAAGCCCTAAAACTGAAATCACAATCCCAAGAAATCGTGAAGCACCTCCTTCTCAAGCATATGTTGATCCTGAGTCCTTAAAAGCATCCACTTCATTTATCGCACCATCAACCCCCAAGGTCCAAATCCATGATATGGGATGTGGAGAATACTATATGAATAATTTACCAACAAAAGAAATTGCTAATGTCATCGAGGAGGGTCAAAATTCCAACAATTATATCAAGATAGCTGTAGAAGGAACACAAAAAGATGACCATGCTTGGATTGAAACCTTTTGGGATCCTAATGATACACCTGCATTTGCCATATTTGCTTCCACTCAATCTTTTCATATTTATGATAACCCCATGTTTAACGAGGATATCTATGATAACCCACTCTTTGATCATGACCGTACCAAGGATATACAATCATCATCCTTCCATCCCACCTGCCCTAGGCTAGGATATGAATCTCCTATTGTCACATCTACTAAGACATCTTTCCAAGTCATTAAGGATGTGCAAGCTTCCTTTGACATTAGCAGTACTGAAAAGGATAGTCCCAAAGACTTCGTTGATGGCACCACCACTCCCATTTTCCCATTAAACATTCCTATCATGCCATCCCCCTCAACCATCTCACCCACATCCATCTGCCTTGTAGACATGGATCAACAAGTATCACCTAAAGAAAATAAAAAAGATGTAATTCAAGAATCAAAGGTAAAAGCATCTTTTTCAAATGGAGACCCAGAATCAAAAGAAAGCATGCAAAGAGAGAAAGATCAAGAAAAGTCCTTTAGCCAAAATAAAAATCTATTGGAAAAATCCAAAACAAAAGAAGATCAAGACAAGTCCCCTAGCCAAAATAAAAAGCTATTGGACAAAGAAAAAATAAAAGTTAAAAGTGAAAGCAAGAAAAATTCGATCTCCAATTATGCCTCTCCATCAAAACTCACTGGGGGCATCTATCAAGGAAGAAAATAAAAAAAGGAACTTGTTGATCCAAGGTATCCATCCACGTCACTCTCACTCATACCATATATTCCATTCCACCCATCCATGTTCACATATCTGGCATATCACACCATCGGTGATGTCTTTCAGTGTACCTTTGATGATGACCCCTTCACGTATTCTAGCTCATCGGTTGCCCAAGATCCTTTTTGTTTGAAGCTTGATGGCCCACGTAGTGTGCACATTAGGGATCCTACCATAGTCTATTTCATCTACCACATCTATCATCCTTCATATTTTCCACTCATACTCCTCATCTCAATTGGGTACTTTCATCCAACACGGTCATCCACACAGGATTGAGGCATCGTCAAGGTAGTCTATGGATCTAGCATCTATCAATTCTATACCTAGCTTCGGAGAGCTAGGAAAAAGTCTTGAAAATATACAAAAAAATGGAAAAAAGTCCTAAAAAAAAAAAAAAAATGAAAAAAAGTAAAGAGAAATCAATTCGTTCAATGATGAAAACCACTTCGGTGGCACCTTGAGCAAGTACCACGGTGAAAACTGAGAAATCGGCGCCATGTGTAGAGGCTTTGCTCCTTCTTCCTTTGGAGCTCTACTTGATCTTTTCATCCCATTTTCATTCACCCTCCACTTCACAATATCCTTTTCACACTCACCATGGCTTGTGAATTGTTTGACAATCCCCTCACTTGCTCGCTTTGTCATGCGTACTAGATTGGTCCTATTCCTCACAGGGGCATTTCCTCAACTTTAGCCACGGGTTAGGATATTGAGCATCTCGTGGTCAAAGAAACTACCCTCTTTTTCTATCTACTCACTTGAGATCCATCTCTCTCCATCATAAAAGGTCCTGATAAAATCCATAAAAATCATAAAAAAGGTCCTAAAAAAATGAAAAAAAAAATCCATAAAATGTCTTGAAAAAAAATCATAAAGTGTCTTGAAAAAAATCCAAAAAAATCATAAAGTGTCTTGAAAAAAATCCAAAAAATCATATAGTGTCCTAAAAAAATCCAAAAAATCAAATAACTTCAAAAATCCCTCAACAATGACACTTTCAAATCACCACATAGCTTTGAACTTCAGCAAAATCAAACTGCATTACGAGTAACAATCAAGCAAATATAGTAGCATACCTATCAATCCCTCTTCCAAATCAAAAGTGTACAACCATACCAAGAATTAGTTCCATATCGAAGCATGACGCATGTTTGTTTGTTGGTTTTTGATTATTTTATGATTTTATCTTTGGTGGCATGTCTTTTAGATTCTCCGGGATGTCTGGGACTAGAGAGGCGATGATGGGGCATGTTCACTTGTTTTTTGTTTGTGGATTGTTTCTTATTCATAGGACGACTCATCTTAAGACATGGTTGTCTAAAACCATCGAGGACCTATGAGTCTAGTGTAGATGAGAGCATTCCTTGTCTAATAGTGTCTTCCATGCAATAAGTATTCAGGTCATCTAGGATCCTTATACCTAGATGCTTATACTTCATTACTAAATAAAAATCCAAGTAGTATTTAGGTCATCTAGATGTTCATGTTATCTAGACGCTTATACTAATTTGTGACATAATAAGCTTGATGATGATAAAAGCACTTAAAATGCACAAGAGGCTTCATCACCTTCATTTTCTCCCATCTTGCATCTTCCATTTATTGCATTTCATTTTCTTCATCTTTCTTGTTGAAAAGAGATCAATCAACTTGCATCTCCAAATCTCATGTCCCCTTAATCAATCAACCAATCATTCTATCAAATTGTCTTGTGCTTGCATCAATCTCAATTAGCTTCATCAGCTCATCAACCCGACTATAGTGATCATTTCCATCAATTGTTTAGTTATTTCTATCGATTGTGCATTTTCATCAAATGTATACCACCACTTTATCACTTGCGCAATATCAAGTATCTGATCATTTTCTTGGTCACATCTATCGAGAGATTAATCTTCTTACAATTTGTTTGATCAATCTCTTGAGGGGGCATATCATTCTTATCATAATCCTTACCAGGATATCTCTGGGGCATGTATCAGTTGATCAATATTTTTTATTTGAAACAACGCGACAAGCTACGTTGTCTCAAAGAAGGGAAAAATGTAGACACATAAAAATGTCATCGTAATCATTTTTAAATCATTTCACATTTCATTCAATTATCCATATATTATAACCATTTATTCATAAGCATTTATAAGCATCTATAAGCATTATTCATAAAATCATTTGATCATTTATCATTTACCATTTAGGCATAAATCACTAAAATATCATTAAATCATTTAATAATCTTTCCATTTATCCATTCATCTCATATTCATATTTTATGCATTTCCATTCAAATATTATACTCATAAAATCCATGTCCATAATCACTTCATAAAACCATTTTCATAATAATTTATCCACCATAAAATATTAATACATTAGTGCATTTGCGTATTCATTTAAAATATCACAAATATTCATTAAATCATTCATTTACCACCTACATGCATTTATCTATTTCAATATTTTATCTTACCCATCTCATGTGTATGGGATATTTTATCAATGGATGGAGAGGAAGATCTTGCCTAGGCCCTAACTTCCTATCTAGAGCGCTGAAAGGATGGATAACTAGTCTACTCCCTCGGGTTTTGCACCGGCCAATCAATCAAGCAATAGCCCTAGAGGGCCATCCCCCACCCCCGGGTGGGAGTAGCTACTCCTTGGATGATAGGATGGGGGCGCCTGAAGTTCTTTCTTTCTTTCTGTATGAGCTAACTTTCAATGTCTTTCTTTGCATCCATCCCCCCTACAATTCTATGGCCCACAACTTGCATTCACCCTAAAGATTCCTATTTAAACAGGACTCTCTTCTCATTTTGACCCCTACACGAATCTTGCACATGCACATATCTTCACAGCTTTTCTTAATCCATTCACTAATAGCCTATTGATGCATCTATGCTTGCAAAAATCTAAGAGCAAAAGTGAATAACAAGACTTTGGTGATAGGATGCCAATGGAGACTGGTTTTTGTTTGGAAGCATTTTGATTATCTTTGGTAGTTTAGAATAGTTTCATTTCTAGTTTTTGCTTTTAAATCTGAAACTACTTCATTGTTGAGGTCCAGAAATGATGGTTCTCCTCCATAGAACCATTCATTTTTGAGAGCTTACACTTACAATACTAATTGATTTTAAAAAATTGCATTTGTACAATCCATACATGGGATCATTATCTCCTACAAACCTCAATGGTACAACAAATGTGAGTTTTCCCAATCTAAATTTTGGAACACCTTTCCCTTCAGTAGATTTAAATCAAATTCAAAACTTACAAATCTATCAACCAAACAATCAAGGCATGAGCCTTCCCCCTTTACCATCCATCAATCAATCGAATCTAAGCAACACTCCAATCATAAACCAAAACATCCTAGCAAATCCTCCAGTTGTGCCATGGATATCAAAACAATAGATGACAACCATCCAAGCAACCCCAGTGGTTAACACATCTATCATTCCTCAATTGTCCTAGGGACCAAGCATCTCAATCACACCATTCACCACTCAAACCCTGGCAATCAATACAACCGTTCCACTCACCATAATGGTTAGAACCATTCCCAATCTACCGCCACCACCGCCAAAACACAACATGGAAAATTCATTCTCCATTGTGTTGCAAGCCACTCGAGAAGCTTCCTACCAAAAGGCACTCCAAAACCAACAAGTTGCACAACTGGTTGCTCAACAAGTGCAAGCACAACTAGCTGCCCAACAAGCTGCACAAGTTGCACAAGCCCAGCAAGCCACAAAAGTCATGCAAGCAGCCCAACAAGCACAAGCTCAAGCTCAAGTCTAGCACCAGGCTCGGCAAATGCAAGCAAAATACCGGGCACAATATCAAGTAATTCATCAACAAGTGTATCAATAAGTCCTACAAGAGAATCAAGCACAACAACGAGCATCCCAATTACAAGCCCAAAAAAAATCTTTGTTGACACAACAACAACTAGACCAACAACAAGATTTGTTGGCACAGCAGCAGCAAGACCAATAATTAGCTTTGTTGGAACAACAACAAGCATTGTTGGCTTAGTAGAAAACATAAGCCTTACTCGAGCAGCAGAGCTTGCAACAAACTCCCACCACAATCATTGAAAATGATGATCAAGATCCTTCAACCAATGATCATGTTGAAAATGTCTCTACATCACCTAATGAGTTAGAGGACATATCTCAAGAATTTATTCCAAAGCATGATCAACATCTTTCACCAAGGTCTAGCAGTGATCCTTTCCAAAACATATGGGCATCTTTTGACCTCATGACATTTGGGAAACTTCCTATGCCTAATGAAGATATCCAAGAACCCTTTATAAACAATCCATCCTTTGAAATCAACCCATGTCAATAACTTGATCCAAAGCATGTTGAAATCAATTTTGGCATTAACCAAGATCAAGAATTTGTATATCCAAGATATTACAATGAGGTGATAGAAACTCTCCTATCTATACAAGATGTTGCAAATAAGGATCAAATCCATATAGCACATGCCCCTTCATCTACCCATGAGATGTTTTCTTTAGATGAACATGATAGAAACTCTAGTACCTATACAAGATGTCGCAAATAAGGATCAAATCCATATAGCACATGCCCCTCCGTCTACTCGTGAGATGCTTTCTTTAGATGGACATGTAGATGATATTCATTCAAAACAAGAGTCTCATACTCTTTATATCACTACCAAGGAAAAAGAGTCCCTTACTCTTAACATTTATATGCATGGTCAAGATATGGAGAAATCTAGAGACATATCAGAAATGTGTCATGAAGAAGGCTCCTATAGAAGTGGTAAATCAGAAACATCCTATGGAGACATAGTAGAAATAGTTCATGAAGAAGGCTCCTACATAAGTGGTAAATCAGAAATATCCTATGGAGACATAGTAGAAATAGGTCATGAAGAGGGCTCCTATAGAAGTCGTGAATCAGAAACATCCTATGAAATGAATCATGAGGAAGAGTTTTATGAGGACAATGAATCATCAACACTTCTTGAAGAAGCACTACAATCTGATATCTCACAAGATCAAGCTAAAGATATCAATCAATAATTCATCCCACATATGGAGGATCCTATCACTTACCTTTCTTAGGGAAAGCTACCTCATCAATAAAGAAGTTGTCACCTTTGAAGATCCACCACAGAGTAGAGAAGGAGTAGCACCTTGTTTCCAAGGTAAATCATATCCTATTGCAAATAAAATGTTTCAACAAATGAACTATAAAGGCAGAGGATTAGGCCTACATGAACAAGGTATCCTGAATCAGTGCAGATTATTGGAAATCCTAAGCATCAAGGTCTTGGTTATTCGACAATTAAGGGATCTAAACATGTAAGTGATACCTCTATAAAACTAGGGGAAACTTCATCTCAAGCAAATGTCAACATAGAGACCACAAAGAATCCTTATGATGAAACCAATGCTAATACTACAACCACCCATGTCATGAATCTTTATCCACCCATCAGTCCATCCATGAATTGGGACCAGCATCAAAAGGGATATTTGAATCAAAGCGAAGAAGCTAAGAAGCATATCAGACAAATCAAATACATGTGGATACCAAAGAATACAAAGAAAGATTATCCCTATCATACTCCATTAGTCAAAGAAACTATGGGGAAAAATAAAAAAGGGAAAAGTATCCATCAAAGATGTCCACAAAGGAAAAAGCGGGCTTCTCAAGCAACGTACAAAGTATATCAAGCAATTGGTATTAATTCCATGCACACTTCTATATCCACCCATCATTGCTCATCTTCCCAAGTTTGGAGAGTTATAGGTTCCAAACTGTCAACCAATCCATCCTTTATTCCTAGACACACTCCATCCATGCCTCCACACATGATATCCAATTCTCACATTGACCATGTGTTGACAATGACCCTTCATCATAAGGATTCAGAAGGCACTCTATCGCGATGTGTGCATGAAGACAAAGTTAACTCCGGTATCAGCAAAACAAAATAGATTTCTCAAAATTTGTTTTCAAGTGCAAGTATCTTGGCAAAGCAGCTTCTTCAAGTAGGATATTGATGGCACATTATGATAGAAGCACCAATGCCAACACCACTAGGTGGTTCAGCATAAGCTTAAAATCTCTTAGAAAATATAAAAAAATCAAAAAATATAAAAATCAAAAAAAGGATTGAAAAATAGTAAAGAGAAAAATCATCCTCTAATGAGAACCACTACGGTGGTGCTTTGGGAAAGTACAATGATGAAAACCTGGCAAATAGGCATCATGTGTAGAATTGAGCATCTATGTGTGCCATTTCAATTGGAAGCATCTCATCCCATCCATAATAAATCCAACATTCCATCCATATAATCCATTCATCCATGAACCATTTATCCAATCCATTTTCATCCATCTACATCCATACTCCAAGTTATCTTAATCTTGATGAAATTTTGGTGCACACTTTACACTTGCTTATGGTAAGAATCTTGACATGGGTCATTTTCATTGATCCTAACTTACCCAACGTTATCTGAGCCAGGAAACACTATCCAAATGAGCATCCTCTATTTTAACAACTTATCTTATCACAAGATAATCTTTGGCATCCTTTGCATGCTTACCATATCCATCCATCCAAGAATCCACCCATGGCATTCCATACATTTCTAGACACTGGGGATAGATATTTGCATCTTGCTTCGGAAATAAATCTTGATATATATCCTCCAACTTATGTGGTGGTTTGAACATTGGAAAACGTGAAATCAACTTGGTCAAAGAATTTGTGAGCCAAAAATCCAAATCACTCCATGGCATATTTTGGCAGGAAGATGTTCCTTATCAAGTAGCTTTATCTTTCATCAAACATCAATCTGAATAATCAATATCAGTCACATCTAACTTGCACCTCAACATCACATCAAATCATTCAAACATTTTTTGTTCCAAAACAAGCTTCATCAATCTTGATCAATCGAATCCAATCAATTATCACCTTGTTTTGACTTAACACACTTAGTCAAACCACCCTCTTGTGTATGAGTTTACTCTAGGATAACACAACTTCCTAGAGTTTACAAGTGCATTATCATCTTATTTGACTTAACACACTTAGTCAAATTATCCAATTCATCATCACCTTGTTTGACTTAACACACCTAGTCAAATTATCCAATCCATCATCACCTTCTTTGACTTAACACACTAAGTCAAACTACCCTATCGTGTATGAGTTTACTCTAGGATAACACAACTTCATAGAGTTTATGAGTGCATTATCACTTTTGTTTGACTTAACACACTTAATCAACTATCAATCCATCAATTTGATCAATCAACCTTAGTTGGGTTTTCAACAAAATCCTAGAACAGAGCACTAACATCATATCCATATCCAAATCGTCAAAATCATTCAAAATCCCAAAAATCAAAATAGATTCATCATTCAAACTATGTTGTCTCTGAGTTGGAATGTAGGCATGGCCATCCTTGATCGGCCCCCGAGACACAAAATACCAAAAAATTAAAAAATCCAAAAATCAAAAATAGCCTCAAAACATTTGAAAAAGACAAAATGGTGCACTCCTCTCATCTCTCTTTCACCCGCAATAATCATCTTTCCTAATAAATCAATCATCACCTTCATCCTTTGGTGATTCCGTCAGAAGCAAGTTTAGCAGGTTCCAAAGTTAACACCCTAATCGTCAAAGTCTCAAGTCTCGGTCAGTAAGCAAGCAAGTTGATCAACTCGGAGTATCAATAGCTTATCACCCAACCAGTCTCACCAAAACCTTGATCACAACATGTTCTAGGATGAATCCTTCCCACAATGGACATAAGCATTAGGTATCTCATAGTAGTTTAGCCTTAGCTAGCGGTACGAAGAACATTAGCTTGTTTGTTTACTGTATCTAGTCTTTTTGACTTATCTTATTTTGTGCTCATTCCAAGGACCTCTCAATGATGCCTAAACAAAACAGGTTTCAAGAGAAAGGAATGGGGCAATGATCATTATCTTTTTTATTTGTTGCACTTGTGGGATACACTTGTAAAATAACTTAGCCATGCATCCTTTGTTTAGTTTGTAGGGAGGATGTTTTAGGTATCTTGTTGACCACATAGGAAGGCTTGTTTTTCTATGTTTTGGCCCGAGATGTTTAGAATGTCTAAACTACATCCTGAATAAGGATTTTTATGCTAAGTGTGAACAATAATACTCCTATTTGATTGACGAGTCAAAGTCCATCACACTAGGTACAACGCCATCTTGTTTCTTTATACCTTGATGCATCGTACCTATGTGTGTTATCAAACATAAAGTAATTGGCCCTTTGAAAATCCCAACTCCTGGTAAGAAAATCATCATCATCATCATTCATAATGTAGGCTTGTTGGATCCTCCTTCCATCCATCTTATTCTTCTTATTCTTCTATCTTTACTAAATTTCTATCTAAAGTAGGTATACACGAGGCTACCTATGGCTGATGACTATCTATACATCATCAGAATTGTCTACATCAAATAATTATCTTTCGTCCTCTGATCAATAGAACCACTCTTCACATTTTATTGTGATATCGATCAGAAAATTAGCATTTATGCTCGATCTCTCAAGGGGGAAATATACGAGCATAAGCCTTCTCGTTGGGGCAACTGTGGGGCATTATACTAGCATAATCCTTCTCATTGGGGTAACAATGGGGCATTCGAAAAAAATCAAAAAAAATTGAACTTTGATCACAACAGATTATTCTTTGAACCAATGCAACAAGTACATTACTTCAAAGAGGGGAAAATGTAGACATGGAAAATATACAGATTCGATTCGACACACTTGATCCTGACTACTAACGATATTTCTTCTTGAATCACACTCTCAAATTATCATCACCTTTTGTCTCTTAATTTAATAAATCGTTATTTATTTGATTAAGTCTTTCTCCTCTATTGATTAAATTAATCAATTTAATTTAATTAACCTTATGTCTCTATTTAATTAAATAAATCATCTTATTTGATTAAAGTCTCTAAAGTCTTCTTATTAAATTAAATAAATTAAACCTTATTTAATTTAATCTAACATTTCCCCTTTTAGTTAAATAAATCAAAAACATTCATTTAATTAATATTTCCTCTCATTTTGATTTAAATCAATCCTAAAATCTAAGTCAAAATGGTCAAATCACCTAATTTCTCATTAAATTAATCAAATCTTGATTAAGTTAATCCCTATCACTAAAATCCTCTAGAGAATGCAACCTACACATGAAAATAGATTTAATTCATTTATTAAATCTCTATTTTCCCTCACATGGAATAAAAAGGGAATATTCCCTCAAGTTTGAATTCAAAAATTCCAAGTGGATGGGTACTTCCAACAAAGCATTCACTCCTCTTACATGTCCTTGTGCATTGAGCCAAATGAAATTAACTCCATTTCTTTCTCCTTCCAACATGTCACATTCAAATTTCAAATTTGAATCTCATAGCATTTATCATGCACATTGATCAAAATGTGCTCAACCTTCAACCATTCACATCTTGACAAATGTCACTTGGCCACTAGATTTTGAATGATCTCACATTGCTCAATTTCAATCTCTTCTTCCAATTTGAAATCTATAAATGAGAGACTCTTCCTCTCATTCTATCATCCACAATTTCAGTAAACTTATTATACTCAAATCCATCTTCAAGCATAGCCATTTTCATCTCTCTATATCAAGTTCTTAGCTAGGTTATACAAAAATTCAACCAAAGTGGATCAATCAAATCATCAAGCTTACAAGGGAGTTGGGAAAGGGCCAATTTCGACACATCAATTGGCACCAATTCCCCCATGGGATCAAGAGTTTACTTAGTTTAGATAGATTTAATTTGGTTATTGCATATTATTCTTCATTTCTTTTCTATCTAAAGTTTAGTAAATGGATTTCATGGGGAATCCTTATTTCACCTTGCATATGATATAATATTGTGTTTTCTTTTTTTGCTTTTGTGTAGGTTTGAAATTAGGGTTCACGGGTCATACCTAGCTGAAGTGTGGTGTGAAGATTTTTTACCTCAAACTCAATAGGAAGAACAACTCTCGTACCATATACTAGTCCGTAAGGTGTCAAACTAGTGGTGGTTTTCCACATTGTGTGGTAGGCCAACACAACTTCAAGAAGTCATCTTTCCCAAACTATTTTATGGAGGGAAACTATCTTGATAAGAATTTTCTTGAGTTCTCAGTTGGTGACTTCAACCTAGCCATTAGCCTAAGGATGATAAGGTGAAGAATTGCGATGTTGAATCTCATATTCACGAACCAAAGCACAAATGAGGTCAGATGTGAATTATGGACCTTGAATCTGTAACTATCTCTCGCGAAACACTGAATTGGGTAAAAATATCATAATAGAGAAATTCATCTACCTTGGTTTCCCTCGCATGATTCAAAGCAACTACTTCAACCCACATGGTTACATCATCTATGCACACAAAGATATATTCCTTATTCTGAAATGGTGGATTGATAGGTCCAACAAAATCAAGTCCCCATTTTTCAAAGGGCTCAATGGACGACTAAGGATGTAGGGGAATTTCATCAAAGTGTGTGGGGTGGCCCATACAGTGACATTTATCAAAATGTTGAACATAATGCTTACAACCCTTGTGGTTTGTAGGCCAATAATAGCCTTTAGTTAAGACCTTTTGAGTAGTCTTCTAAGAAGAAAAATTTCCTCTGCATGGTTTTATGTGGCATGCACAAAGTATGTCAAAGACATTGTCTTCGGGAACACATCGACACATGAAATTTTCAAGGCCATGTTGGAAGAGAAATCCATTGATCCATGTATAATCACCACTAAGTCCAACCAACTTTTGGCATTCCCTCGGAGAGAAATGAGGTGGGAACTTGAAAGTAACTAGTTAATTTTCCATGTCAGTGTACCATGGACTCCTTGTTGATATAGAAAAGAGATTCTCATCTAGAAAGGCATCATTGATTAGTATTGGTTCATCAACTTGTTGTTGTAACCTAGACAAAAATTCTACAACTACATTCTCTCGACCATGTTTATCAAGTATAGTGATGTCAAGTTCTTGAAGAGAAAGTAACTATGTAATAACTCTACTAGTTACAATAGGTTTATTCATTAAAAATTAAATTATAGACTGATCATGTTATGAACAAACACTTTATATCCAATAATGTAATGATGAAACTTATTGATTGCATAAACAATGGCTAAAAACTCCTTTGCAGTTATCGTATAATTTACCTCAGCTCCTGTGATATTATTGTTGATGTAGTAAATGGAGTAGAACATATTATCTTCTTTTTGTCCAAGGACAACCCCCATCGAACAATTTGAGGCATCAATGTGAATATGAAAAGGTAGTTCCCAATTCAAACCTCTAAGTACTGGTGTGATTACAAACTTGTTCTTAATGGTTTTGAAGGCTTCTTGACATTTTGGTGTCCAAGACAAAATGACATTTTTTGCTAGTCAAACAAACAAGAGGGAGACAATCTTAGTAAAATTTTGGATAAACCTCCTATAATACCCTACATGGCCTAAAAAAATACACACATCCTTTTGGTTTGTGGGTGTAGGAAAATCTTGAATGATCTGTATCTTTTTGGGATCAACTTGAATGCCCTTGGAAGAAATATAATGACCAAGTACTATCCCCTTTGTCATAAGCATATGGAACTTCTCATGAATTAATGATAAATTAGTTTCTATACAATGTCTAAGTACCTTTTCTAAATTTATTTTAGCCTCTTCATAACTATTAACATGGATAGTAAAATCATTCATATACACCTCAACACAATAATTTACAAGATGCACAAAAATGCTCAAAATTTCCCTTTGAAAAGTGGCAAGGGAATTACATATACCAAATGGAAAAATGTTATAGGAAAAAGTGCCCCAAGGACAAGTGAAGGTAGTCTTGTCCTGATCCTCAGGTGCTAAGTGAATCTGGTTGTAGCCATTGAACCCATCGAGAAAATAAAATAACTTTTTACTTGCAACAGTGTCCAACACTTGATCAATAAATGACAATGGAAAGTGATCCTTTTTAGTGGGTTTAATAAGTGCTCTATAAGAAACACAAATTCTCCACTTACCATTTTTTTTGGAACCACAACTAGAGGAGAGATGCACTGACTATCTGATATAGGATATGTAAACCCAACATTTAACATTTTTTGTAACTCCTCTTTAACTATTTCTCGCAAGATGGGGTTGAGTCATTGTTGCGGTTGCCTAACTGGACAACTACATTTTTTAATGTAAATATGGTGGGTGTAGGTGTCAGAATGAATACCACACATATCTTGGTATTCCTGGGCAAATTCATCGTTATTAGTTCTAATCATGGTAATGAGATCTTGGATTTGTTAAATGGTTAAATGTGGATTAATATTAAGTGTACAACTAAGCAAAATTTCCATGGCTTCTAATTGTGCAGGTGAATTAACAGCTAGTACTTGTGAGGTGGATGGTATATTGTAAGAATTTCCTAAAAATAAAAATGAATTGTACAAAAATTATGAGGTAGCAACTGATGCAATGTGATGAAGTGTCGAACAGATCGTGAGCTACCTACCAATGGAAATTTTCCAAAAGGACAAGGAGTATTTATACTTGAATGAAGATTCCATGCTTTCAATAGATTTATCAGATGCATGGGTCATCCCACAATAATGGGTTACACTTTTTGGCAAAACTTGGCATTGAAATCAATATTTTTAGAAATAACTTCACTTTCTAACACTTATAGTAGGTAAACTATTAGGAATTTGAAAATGATGTAAACTAGTGATTTGTGAGATTTTTTGTAGATTTTAAATGTGTTTTTTTTTAAATATTGAAATTAAATTGTAATTTTTGTGTGTCTCCTTTGATAACTAGTTTTTAATAGTAAACAACATTTTAAAAAATGTGGTGTGTACTTTAACTCACATATTTTTTTTCTACAAAGTATGGAATTTTTATTCTCTTAAATTTAGGTTGATAACTATTAGTATAATTATGTTTTTCACTTAGGCTAGCTTACACTAATTAGTTTCTCCCGGGTGGTTTTTCCCACGTGGGTAGTTTTTCCACCAACACCTTTTTGCATGGCTTTTAAAGCTTGTATAGTATGCAAATTAATCATTTCTCTTTTTTCCTCTCTCTGGTGAAATAGCATACATTTCTTCTCTCCTTTCTATGAAGTTTGATCATGAAAATGGAGATCTTGGGATCCACCAACATGGTATTAGAGCCACCCATCTGTGAATCCTTCCTAAGAGTTTTTGCTAGAGATTTGTGAGATTGTTTATTTCAACATATGAATTTTTTTAAAATTTCAAAGATGCCTCATTTTAAATTTTCCTGTTGAAAGGTCTTTGCGTTTGTTTTGATTGACATTTATTTTCTACATTTTTTCTACTTGTTGTGGTGGCCACAATTTTTGTGAGGCTTGATTTGCAAGTGGAGACATTTTTTTTCTGGTCATTAAAGGCGAAATTTCTTAGAAGAGGCTTTGATTTGCATCATTGAGGGAGGTGTTTCATTCTGGTGTTCGAGAGGGCACGTTTTTATACCCTAAGGAGGCGTGTTTCAAATTCTTGAACGCTGATTCAACATCATTTCCCTGAGGCGACATCCTTCTTTTGGAGGTTGATTTCTCTTTGCAGGCCTGAATTCAATTCTTTTGGAGGCATTTGATTGGTGAAGATGGCGCGTATCTCCATTTGTGACTACAAATTACCTATTGAATCCACTTCATCAGCCATTCCAAAGGCCCAATTTGGTTGATTGGAGGGAAATTTCCTTGTTGCCAACTCAAATCTCATTTGTTCCAAAAGGGCATGATTCCCTTACTAGGTGCAATTAATAGATTGGGGTGACGTGAGAAATTTTCAAGGGAAAATTTGCCTTGGCAGTGACTGCATTGGATTTGAGGGCGGATGCATTTTGATTTGTATAGAATATATGACCTTTTTGCTATGAGGCATGAAGAATCGTCTTAAAATATTCTTGTGGACATCCTTCATAAATGCCACTATATCTTTTAATTTCATTATTGTGAGTTGGACATCATTATTTTTGGGGTTGATTGAAGTCACAAACCAACGTATTCTTCCCATGTCCAGGCACCATCAAAGGCGAATGTGAGGCGTACTATAGGATGCATGAGGAGTAGTTTCCATTTTTTTTAGGCAAATTCATTATGCAAGCCATTTTTTCTGATTGAGAGGCCATTTTTTTTCTTTTTAGAAGGCACCACAAGCTACACCATACCTTGGAAGAGAATTTTTCCTACTCATTAGATGATATACATTATTTGGTATGCAAACTTTAATATCTCTAAATTTTTTCCAAAAATTTCCTAAGGTTTGTTTCCCATGCAATTGTTGAGGTGGGCCCATCCGTTGTTGTTTGGAATGTTATCTAGGATTTTAATCCCACATTGGTTGCATAATGGTATTTTTGGCCCTTAAAATATCATTTTATTCTCCTTCTTAAGCATAATTAAGACTCGCGAGGTTTTTGAGAGATTATCTCTTGCATGAAGAAATTGTGATTATGTCATGTTGAACTTGGTTTGTTGGTGGCTTGGTGAGCCCTGATTGGTTGGGCCCATTTGTTTTTATGCCAAGGATGAATGTGGTCACATGGTGGGACCAGGTGCTTGATTCGAAAGAGCCTCTATAGGAATTTTTTCATTTTTGCATATCTTTTGCAAACAGAGGCTAATTTTGGGTATGTGCAGGATCATCATAGAAAAAATAGGCCCTCAAGTAGTATTGAAAATTCAGAAAATCAGAGTTAGGAAACTTGACATAAAAATTTGAATAAGTTATCTATATTATTTCAAAAATATGTAAGGATAGAATCTATAGCAAATTGAATGTAATTTCTAAACTACTAGGTTTTTTTTTTTTAAATATATATTTGGTGAAAATTTGAAATTTCAATGCAATAGTACTTAAATTTTAGGGAAAAAATAAGAAGTAGGTGTCTGTCTGACCACCCTAACCACAATAAAATGGTAATATTTTTTATAAGATTTTAGATATAAGTAGAGGACTCATGTCCCGATGTGATGCATATTTTTTTGTAATTATTTTCCAAGTAAATAATTAATAATAAATTTTTTATTATAAATTTTAAAAAATATAAAAACTCATATGTCTGACCACCTTAACTTGGTCAAAAATTCATGAAATTCAATTTTTTTTAATCCTATAGTATGTGAAGCATAGAATGTGATGCATGTTTTGGATTCAAAAATTGTGATACCGTTTGAAAGCTATAGATGTTGTTCAACCAGCTTATCAATTAGGACTTTAGTCGTAATTCAAATAGAAAATGATTATTATTTTTTTATTAAATTCAAAGTAAAGCATAATTTATATTGGTGAAAAGTTGAGAATCACCTTTAAAAACCCTTTTCGTTTCATCAATTTTGGGTAAAAAAAATTCGTTAGCCACACGGGCCATCATATCACTTACATATCGCCACTTTTTGACCCATCATGATCCTACACATACCCTTTTTGTAAACTATATATCAACAAAAAGCTATTTTTGTCACCTTTGCAACACGATTGAGGAATTTCTCTCATATTTTTCTATTTGGTGGTGCCTTTTAATCTATTGAAGTTCAATATTGGTGTTGTTGTGCTCTTTGGATTTGCTTGATTATCAGCCCTTTCTTTTGTATTATTGCTTCCTGAAGTATTTTAGGAAGGCTTCATTTTTTATATTTGGGAGTTTCTAATTGGTGTTGAAGGTTATTGTCTTTGTATTTTGGGAGTTTTTTCATAGTTGATTATGGGTTTTTCATTGCATCTTGCAATGATTATGTTGAAAAGGGGAAACTATAAACAATGGAGATATGGTATCATAAAACATATCAAATGGCTTAATTTTTTTCCACTTTTGTATATTATTTCTCCCCTTCTTGGTACTAATAGTAATACATTTGCATGGAATTGCAAAAGGGGTCATGTCCTAGGAGTTATTGTAATGCATATTGATGATGCAACTTTGAATTCTATTGATTATTTTGAGTGTCCTCATATTCTTTGGACTAAAATCTAGGAAATACATGGAGATCATGATACTCAGCTATTCTAAGATGATCATGTTTTAGATTGTCTTGTGCCTCTTTATTTTTTAGACATGATACCCTATGATCATGTTACTATGCAAGAGTTTTAATTTTTAGAATACTTTAAATCTTCAAATGAAGATGACGAGGGTTCTTTAGATGCTCCTTCTTCTCCATCAGAGACAGTTGATGTACCTTCACCTTCAGTGATTCATTGTGTAGATTCATTGATTGAGGCTCCTATCATTCTTGTTCAACTGGACCTTTGATCTTGTGTTAGTGATTCATTGAGCACATCCAGTGATTCATCACAACCAGTATCTTATTTTCTTCCTGATTGGGATTCCTATTTTTTGGATATGTTGTGTGTTTCTGATGTGTGGTTGTCATTGATGTCAACACTATTGGCATTAATGCATTAGAGTTTGTATATGTCGAGGATATTGAGAAAATCGTAATAAAATAAGTTGTAGGTTGCTAGTGGTGAAGTGAAATTCAGTATGTTGGCTAGCTCAGTATGTTGATGATCAAAGGTTGTGGATTAAAGGGTTTTTTTTTTAGTATATCTAGTTTATCCACCAAAATTTTCAGAGATATGCATGAATATTTGATAGAGTTATGAGTATCTGTGTTCTAATAGTTTTTTTATTGCTTTGGTTAGTGTTCCTGAAAGAAGGTGTTTTAATTCCTATGATTTTAGTAGTTGTGGATTCTTCTCTAGTGATTCATGATGCTTGTGGATGTTTCTAAGATCACGCTCTATCTATATTGTACATATGTATTGATCTTTGCACTCATAATTGGTGATTTTCTTTTGTGTGTTCATGTTTTTCATGTTCATGACCAACGGGGTGATTGTAGCGTATTGTGGATCTTCTAGGAATAATTATTGAAGGTGTTTCATGTTCGAGGATGTTGTTTTGGGTCCTCACTATGTTGTGTCCAAAATTGATTGATTCGCATTGATAATCATTTATGTTTTGGGCCGATAGTTTGTATCCATTTCATATTTCATTAAATTTGATGGGTAGATAATGTTATTCTTGGTTGGGGATATATATGAGTGATTGTTTATATCATTTGATGTATAGAAGCAAAGTGTGTGAGTCCTATGTGTGAATAATGTTCTAATCATTTTAAGGTAGAAGTTAAGTGTGAAGAAGAGTGAGTAGAGTTTATGTGCTTGACTAGAACTATAATCAGGCATGAGCAGATGCTATTTTTCTCAGTTCAAAATTCTCAGATGGATTTAATCTAAATGTTTTGTAAGATAGTGTGTCTTCCTTTGGGTAGTAAGCCTTTTTGTATTTGAGCAGTGAGCTCTAGACAGTGTGCCTGAATGCATGTACATTCCCATTTGCAATACTTCTAACAGAGTATAAACTTATGGATTAACCTCCATTTTTTTTCCCCTAACAAGATTTCCATGCAAAAATCTTAGTGTTATGTGTGTTTTTGATGTGGTGATGGTTTTTTATTTCATGTTTAATTATCAGATTTGAGAATAAGGTTAATAAGTATAAATTTATGTGACAACTGATTCACCCCCCCTCTTAGTTGTTTACCCTTGTGTTGCCAACAATTGGTATCATAGTAGGTTCCTTGGAAAAAATTTAATAGCTTGAGGTGATCAGGGATGGTGACATATAAGAAGGATAGTCTAAGATTTGATGAAATAAATTATTCTCTGTGGAAGACTTGAGTGGAGTTTCATCTAAGATGCATTGGTGAACCTTATTGGAACATTACAAATAATTGATATATCACCCCTCAGAATGTTCCTTCTATTGCACATGAAATCAAAGATGTCGAGTATAATATTAGGGCTAAGGAAGCATTATTGAGTGATCTGATTGATTTGGAGATGACAAATGTGATGGTGTCACATACCCGTCAAAGGACCATTCCATATGGGCTACAATGGTGAACGAAGGAAATAAAATAAAGTAAATTAAGATGAGGGCTAAGAGAAAAATTAGAAGAGGACAATAGGAGTCAAGGTGCATTGATCAGGAGTGGACATGGGTAAATTATGTAATTAATAAAGGATGGAACCCCTACTCAACCCCATACTTTTTTCCATATCCTCACGTGAACGAATTAAGTGTAGTCAAGTCATGGGAAGAATGGTGTGGCAAGGAAGATTGACCCACTACCCAGCATAAATGCAAGATTTTGGGTAATCTGGATGGGGGGCATATTTTATCAAGATATGGTAGCAAGTGCATGAGGATGCTAGAAAACTCTATAAAAATCTGCATCATGCCCTATCGATGGTCATTCATGAGTATTGGAAGGTGCGTAGGGGAGTAGGGAGGAGAAAAGAAAAAAACCATAAGACGTGAGCAACAAAGGCAGTGATGATTGGCATAGAGAAGTAAGAAATGAAACACAGAAAAATACCTAGTCTTCTATTAACGAACTCATTAAAGAGGCATTTTGAGTAATAAATGGAGAAAGAAGACACCAAGAAAATTTTACAGGAGAGTGAGAGTGGAGGAGAAAGATAAATTTTTTGAGAAGGCTTTAGATACTTTCATGTGAATGCAAATGGAAGTGAATCGAGCAGTAAGGGGAAAGTTAAAATAAGAGATTAATATAAGGAATACAAAGCAAGAGAATGCGTGGGTGAAAGACAACAAAGGAATGACATGGGAAGGGAGAAAAAGAGGTGAGGGAGAAGGATATTAACAAAGGGGCTTGGTGGAAGTGGAAATTCTAAGGGATGCAACTGGTAGGTGTAAAGCCAAAATATACAACCACTTCATTGTTCTTCCTATGTATGCCAAGATGAGAGCTTTAGAACAATGTTACAAATACATTAGTAGTCTTGGACAGGAAATGAGAAGAGTAGGGTGTGAGGAATGGTGGATGGTGTGGGGATAAAACCCATAGAACATGTGCAGTAGATGAGCAAGGGAATAAATTGTAGAGGAAGGCACACATGAGAAGAGGGGTAGGAAGCCAATGTGAGGAGGATAAATGAGATCTCGAATTCACCAATACAAGGTTAGATGCAACTACACATCATTTATAGATGAGTTATTTCTTTCTTCCTATGCTTAGTATTTTCTTAATACTATTTCCTTAATCTTTCTCACTAAAACTTCATACCTTGAAATAAAAAACATGTCAAATAAACCTAAGTTGAATTGCAAAATTTGGGGTGTGGAAAAGGCTAAATATATTATTGAGTAGCCATCAATTAAACTTATATCTTTTATGTTGTGTAAACATGGGAAAAAATTGCTGATATATTATTCAAGGATATATTATAACATTTATTTGGAATAGGTTGTTATTAACAATCAAGGATTTCAATTGATATTCTATTCTTACAATGTGACTACGATCTTATTATTAAACTTCAAATAATATGGTACCTTTTAATAGTCAAAGAAATTGGTAATTATCCATTGTTGTAATTAAAAATTATTAATTCAAGGTGATTCATGAATGAGTAAAAGTTGAATAATCTATAAATTAAAAGGTACATCTTATTTTTAATTATAATATAATTTTATTAAAAATGATGTGAAATTTGGTATCCTTGTTCATATACATATAGCTCAAAATATATAATGATATTAAATAAAATAAAAACCGTTCCTTATAAGCGTTGGGAAAACCAAGATCTATAGGTAACCAATATCTTGTAGGGTGCCCAAGATCTTAAATTCTATATCACTTGAGGTGTGAAGGTTGGGATTATTAAGAATTCATAAACAAGGAATTTTCTATTGCCTAGGGAGGATTAGTTAAATATCTTGATCTAGAAATTTCGTGTAGACCATGGTACAAGACCAAATAAAATCTCACAATTGAGTTCATTAAACCACTATATTGAGACTCCAAGTGAACCAAAATTGCAAATAATTCTAGGTTAAATATCAAGTGATAATAACACCTTATAATATTATCCAAAAATATAATACACCTGATGCAAAATTTGGCATACAATCACTTAATAATGTATCTGATAAGGACTTCATTAATGAAACAAAAACTATACTTGTACCACCTTACTTTATGATCAAACAGAAGGAAAATATCATTTGTTTCAATGATATATTCTATGAAGCTTGTTCAATAATTCTAAGGTTAGTGGATAAGTTTTAAACTTGAGTTTCCTATATTTGGTAAATATATCAAGTAACATTTTATGATATGGTTGAAATCATAGTATATCGATATATGCAACAATTATGAGCCTTGTCTTGAGGCTATACATTATTGTAAGTAAGGATTATTCCATTTAATGGTACTACAACTATGATTTACTAAACATATCCTTCATGGTGAAACTTGATACTTTAATGATTCATTGACACTGTGATAAATGCTTTAGATGACTACATGATGTTTATCCACCTCATAAATACAAGAACCCTAATATTGGAATTATTATGTGAATGAGGGATATTTTAGCTATAATAAACCACAATATGATTGCAAGCTAGGTGGAGAGTGACAATTGTTTAGGTTGACAATTCCGTTGAGATGGTGTTATGAGATAAATCCTACATAACATCTCTTCATACTTTATTGATGACCATTAAGGTCAATATTAACTTAAAGGGAAAGTATGAATAAGTTATCTACTATAAACTAGAATATTATAAGAATACAAAGTTGCACATGATAGAGTAAAGGAAATTAGAACAAGAACAATATTATCTTTGGGTTTATATTGTCATAGGTTGATCCACTAGATACAGTGTTTCCAAATTTCTTAAGTAAGCATCATGAATTAATTATACTTAAAAAAAGCTTATAAATACTTTGGCGTGTCCTTCAAAGATATCTATTGACCACTTGAGTATGTGAACCTCAATATGGAACATAATATGAAAATTTTGAATGGAAGTGCTTCCCTATGGATTTGTGTGAACCAAGGTAATTTTAGGTTGCATAATGGCCTGGCCTATGTTGATAAGATGAACTCGAGAATGTCCCATTTGGATTAGGAATATTTAGGGATGTTAGGTTCAACCTCTACATACTTATAAGAAATTTATGTGCTATAGGTTCGCTAAATTGGGAACCGGAGCATAGGTATCCTTGAGAGACCTTGTGAGGAGAACTACGTGTGACTTTGACCCATTTGGATCTGGAATGTAGGTAGTCCTTGGGCAAAGGATGCCCTTGTGACTTCAAGTCTGTAGGGGGAGGGTCTATGGGGGACAACTCCTAGATGTCGGGGTTGTCCCTAATTGGTTTGACCTTCTCTCTTCAATAGGCTTTAGAAGAGGCCGAATGGGTTAGTCAATCTTAAGAGATGGGGAAGCCATGTTTCAAGGGCCCGCATTATCTTCAATACATTATTTGTCTGAATAGTACTTGGTGAAGGAAAGGAATGGATTGGACTACTTGGTAGTGATTACATGTTGAATTGAGCATGCCTCAGATTGGTACTAAGTGATTACTTTTATGTATTGTGAATATTAATCTCAGACTTAAATGGATAGGTATAGGCTTCTAATCAGACGATTGTGATCTACTTATTCCTAATTAGGAACCCCTCATCCAGTTATAGTGCTAAGAACGGGACACAGAGAAATACCATTATGCTTGATATTGATAGGTATCTAGGGGCAATACTATGCTCGAGATGGACAGTAGTCAAGGAGCGGTGCTATTATGCTCGCAATTGACAGGTATGTAGGAGAAATAATTACTCGAGATGGATAGTAGTCAAGGAGAAATATTATTATGCTTGATATTGATAGGTGTCTAGGGGCACTACTATGCTCAAGATGGACAGTAGTCAAGGAGCAGTACTATTATGCCTGAGATTGACAAGTGCCTAGGGGCGGTACTACGCTCAAGATGGATAGTATTTATGGAGCACTCTATGTTAGTGATGTCCACCCTTCATTGTTTAGTCGTTTGATGGACTATAAGGAAGAGATCTTCTAATGAAAGATAGGTAGCTAATAGTTGTCCACCAATCTCATAGTATAGTTTTGGAATATATATTAATGTGGAAAATGTATACTTTACCCTATGGAGTTGAGGGTGGACCTCGATATCGAATAGGATGCACTGAATCCTCTTTCCATCTGTTTGATGGTTTAGAAGGTCGGGAAAAGGATGGGACCCACAGTGTAGTGCACAATGCACAGACATTCCTTTTTCATCTAGGATGCACTAAGGGAAAGTGTGTGTTAACCAATGTGAATGTGTGTGCTAGTCATGGTGATGATGTGATGTACATAGGAGCTCACCACTAAGGTACTTGTGTCATATGTAAGACCAAGGCACTTTGTTTATGTGACATATGTTAGAGCTAGGCACTTTGTTTATGTGATGTATTTTAGAGCTAGTCACTTGCTTATGTGATGTATGTTAGAGCTAGTCACTTTGTTTATGTGACGTATGTGGAGTTAGTCATTGTGTATATGTGATGTATGATGGAACCAATCACTATGTATATGTGATATGTAAGAGCTAGTCACCTTGTGTGCAAGTGATGTACGCTCAAGTCCCTTCCAATAGAAATTGGTAAATATGGAATATTATAACCTTGTGTTTTTGTGTATATTTGTACACTATGAATTGTCAATGTTAGGAGGGATAGATATTTGATGGTAAATAGCATCATTATATTCCAATGGATTAAGTTGGTAGCTTACACTTAATTAATAGTCATGGTCTAAAGGTGAGATCAAGATCTCATATAAGACAAGAGAATGAACTCTCTCTAACCTTGGTAGGCAAATTACGAGGCCTTTGATTCCTATGAAGGGGTACGTAGGAAGGGACATTAAGAATGAACCCTAGAGGCTTAGGTCTAGGCCTAGGAATGGATTTAACCTTGGGAGCTTACTACTCCTATGTGTAAGTATATAAGTATTTAATTCAATTTTCTTCCACCATGATGAATGGTGAAGTCTTGAAGTTAACACCTCTAATTTGCATGGAAGATGTCCAGTCCACTAAGTTGGTAATTTTTGAATTGATCTAGAAAAAATAAAATTGGTAGCAACCGAGGAGAAGTTGTTATAGATGGATCTGAAGACTACCTATGAGAACTGGAAAAAGTTGGAAACTTTGTATGAAGGAGATGCTCATGTGAAGATGGATAAGCTACAAAATCTGAAAGGAAAATATGAAACATTGAAAATGGGTGAAGATGAGAACATCACTGCTTTTATGCAAAGAGTCAATGAACTTGTGTGTAGTATCAAATGTGTTGGTGAAACATTGGAAGAATCAAATATTATTGCTAAAGTTCTTAGATCCTTTCCTACTGCATACGAACAAAAAGTTGATGCTATTGAAGAGATCCAGATTGTGACAAATGTAACCAAAGACATGTTGATTAGTAAGCTTGTTGCTTTTGAGTTGAGTTCGGTGATTCTCTTCCTAAGATAGAATTTGCATTCAAAGCTACTACATCTAGAAAATATAAGAAGATATATGATTCAAGGGAAAGTTCCTCTAGAAGCTTATTCAATAATGAGCAGGAAATGAGAGAGATTGAAGAAGAAGAGAGAAAACTAGATGAGCTTGAAGCACTTCTTGTCAAGAGAGTTCCCAAAGGAGAAGGTAAGTATAAAGGGAAATTTCCTCTTAAATGTTTTTCTTGCAATAAGATAGGTCATTTTTCCTCAAGGTGTCCAAAAAGAGTTCCTAAGCCAAGATCTAAAAAGCCTAGATTCCAAAGGAAGTGTTATTTTGTTGTAGATGAAGGTGTGACAGATGATGAATCTGATAAAGGAAATGTAAGTGAAGATGAGTTTTTATTTATTGCTATCAAGGAAAGTGATCTAGCACCTGTTGAATCTGGTAGTCAAATGAATGTGGAGAAATCTCTAGCTGCCAGAATTGAAGAAAAAGATGAATGGGTGATTGCCAGTGGATGATCTCATCACATGACAGGTGATAAAAGTAAATTTGTGAGTTTTGAAAAGTATGATGGTGGTGTTGTAAGATTTGGTGATGATACATTTGGTGTAATATGTGGTAGATGATCCACTTCTCTTGATGGTAATAATAATACTCATGATGTTTTATATGTGGAAGGTTTGAAGTATAACATTTTAAGTGTTGGATAGATGTTTGACAAGGGATACAATCTTCAATTCAAGAATGAAAAATGAAAAATATTGGGGAGTTCTAGAAATATGATTGCATTAGGTACAAAAACAAAAGGTAATATCTTTCACCTAAGTGTTGCTAGTAAAATTTGTCTGATTTCTCAGGTTGATGAAAGTTGGTTGTGGCATAGGAGATTGTGTCATGTGAACTTTGACAATATTATCAAGATAAGTTCTACTCAGGCTGTGAGAGATCTTCCTAAGTTGGTAAAGCCTACTAATACCATATGCAAGGGATGTCAGTTGGGGAATCAAACTAGAGTTTCATTTCAGAGCAAACAACATTATTCAAATAAAGTATTGGAGCTTGTGCATATTGATCTATGTGGTCCTTCTAGAATCAGAAGTTTACAAGGAGATAGGTATTTCATGTTACTCATTGATGATTATTCTAGATTGATGTGGGTTGCTTTCTTAAGGGAAAAATCTAAATCTCTAGATAAATTCAAGAGTTTTAAGGCTAAGATTGAGATAGATATAAATCTGAAGATTAAATGTTTGAGATCAGATAGAGGTGGTGAATTCATTTCTAGTGAGTTTAATTCCATTTCTGAAGAACATGGGATAAAGAGACAATTATCTACCCTGTGGACCCCTCAACAAAATGGATTTGTGGAAAGGAAGAACGGGATAGTTCTAGATGTTGCTAGGACTATGATGCTAGAAGGAAATATCTCACAAATATACTGGAGAGAAGTTGTGAGTATTGTTGTTTATATTCTCAACCAGGTATATTTCAAAGGTGATATTGGTAAGACCACTTATGAGCTATGGTTTGGTCATAAGCCTATTGTTAGATACTTCAAAATTATTGGGAGTAAATGATATATCAAAAGAGATGAACATATAGGAAAAAAATTTCCTAGGAGTGATGAAGGAATCTTTCTTGGTTACTCTACTAAGATTAAAGCCTACCGTTGCTTCAACAAGAGATTGAGAAAAGTAGTTGAAAGTGAAAATTTCAAGGTTGATGCAAACATAATAAACCATCCAGAACCTGTGGATATGATTCAGATGTGCTATTTGTGATAGATTAGCTTTTCCATCTATTAGAGCGTGTGTCGGTCGTCTTCTTTTCACCACCATTTTGTCTAATCATCATAACAAACCTCATGTACATATCCGGTCATCGCGGTCGTGTCTCACCTTGGCTTGGTTATCATTGTGCATATTCATAATAAATTGGTTGTTTCTCATTGGGAGAAAAATCCTGAACTCGATGGGGGCAATCTAATTTGAGCTTCAAACAATAGACAAACAACAGTCGGAGAATGTAGCAAATACAACAATCACAATAGAAACTCAACATTGAAAATCCATCACAAATTCTAAACACCAACCATCCAAATCCATAGCATGATCAATCAAAAACTAAATCTAATTGAATGATGTTCTTTTGAATCAGGGTTTAATCACTTTAGCATGAATGTTCAACTGTTGTATCTTGATTTTTGTTATCATTTCTCTGGAGAAAATCAAGGATGTCATAGACTAGAGGAGCTAGGATGGAGTATGATTTTTCTTTGTCTTTTGTTTGTGAGTTAATCATTACTTCTCTGTAAATTTTTCACGGGATGTGCTCTACAAAGTATCATTGATGACATTTCGGATTTGCATAGGAAAAATATTAACTCTTGTCTATTTTACACAAGCAATACTTAGGTTACCTCAGTTCAATTATGCCTAGATGCTTGCATTACCTTGCAATATCAAAAATCAATGAAATTTGAACTCAGGTCATCATGGTCTAATTATACCATCGATATTTGTACTGACTTTCAACATATTAAAAGTTGAATGATGATACCAAGCACAACAAACTGGTTGACACGATGACAACATTTCCTATTTAGATTCACATGGTTAAGATAGATTGCATCCATATTAGTTTTGCATGTGCATTTTAGATTTTCCAAGGCTAGAAAATTTCAAAATGATTTTATCTCTTATCGAAGGATTGAGTACATTTGACATTAACAAAAAATAAGATCATTCACATTTAGTTGCATAATCATTATCATATCACAAAAGAATTATAAATTATTATCATAGGTCATCCATCCATGCATTAGATCATATATTTGCATTAGAAAATACAAGAAAAAATAAGGTGTATCACATATCATTTGCATAATCAAATCCATCTCATACATTATAAATCATCATCCATAAAAGTATATAGCATCATCATCCATGCATCATCATTTCATTATTGCATCCACACATAACCATGGCATAATCATAGAAGCATCACATAGCATATAGAATAGAAATCAAATGCATTCACCATAAACATTCATCATAAACGCATGTAGACAACATATCAATAAATAGTATCTGATGCATCTCATATAATCTCAAAATAATCAATGTCAAATGATATCATAAAACATGGACAGATACATCATCAAAATAGCATAATATCACAAATTCCCTGACTGAACAAATGTATACATCAAGTGCTCATACAAAAAATATGAACACAAGGCTATGTGGTGCTCCCTCCAAACATTTTTGGTCATTTTGTGCCTACTGTTGTACTACCAGATGGACTTGCACCTAGATCCCTGCCTGATGGATCTCTGGGAGGTGGCCCAGTCACACCCTTGTTCATCATCTAAGAATGACTTTGACTTGATTGAGGACTGTGCATAACTCAGGGCACGCCGCTCTGCAGGAACTGCCTCATGGTATCATAATCTATAGTACTCGGCCTCTCTAGCTGAATGTCATACCTCTCTAAGCATATACCTTGTAGTGGTCCCCCTCAGACACTCTCTGCATCCTCTCAACTAAGGCCTCTTCCTGCTCACATCTCTACCTAGCAACATCTCTCTCTGCTTTTTGAGTAGCAATATGTGCCTGTGTCTGTGCCAACTATCCTTGTAAACCCAACACATGTGACTGTAGTGCATCGAATTTTTCCTACTGCTAACGAGAAGGCACACAAATCTGAATTTGTGATGGCCCTGTATGTTGTTATCCTGAAGGCACCATGGATCTCCTCCTCCAAGGTACCCTACAATCCAACATCTAGCTACCACCTCCACCATCTCCTTCATCTCTTCCATCATATCCTCCATCCCTGCCATCTCCCTCCTCCTCATCTCCATCTCCCTCATCCCTCCTCCATCTCAATGCATGTGGCGGTGCCTACTCATCATCTAATGTCAGCACTAGCTCATCTGGATTAGATATCCTCAGAACAGCATGTGAGAAGAAATATTGAGCATACTCATATGTCATCAAAGCATCTGTGATCTTGGGATAGTAATCACATATCTGTGGTTGCAATCCAAAATAATCCTTGCAAGTTCCATCATAGGATAAGGTGGGTCCCCACTCTGTAATATCTTGTCATCTCTACGCATACAATGCAACTCCCTAGGGAATAACCTGAACTTGACCATAGTAGAAAAGCACCCTCGTGAGTAAAAATCTCTCGATAACAAACTGTGTCTGACCAATCAGGTACCTCAAATTGAAAACATAGGGCATCTCAATATCATCCTCTAGCCACTACTCACAATCTAAGTAGGGTCTCCATGTGATAGTCTCCAAATCATCAAGAAGATGTCGCCAATACTCTGAATTTTCCCATCTTGTGTTGGACAACCGGACCTGTGTATCCAAAGATATAGGGCCTACCAACTAGACAATCTCTATTCACCACAGGATGAGTAACAGCTATTTGCCCCCACGCCCAAATCTGAAGCAGTGTCACTCCAGCTGATAAACTCATAGCTCCCAGATATACTACCTAATGCAAATCGTGATACAAGTGTGCCAACATGCAAGAACCCCATGCATATCTAATCCCCTGAGTAACCATGCTCTCCAATATTTGACCCCAGCCAACTGACAATCCCTTTGACCTACGACCAAGACATAGTAAATCTCCAATGAAACTAGCTAGAACACATGATAAGGGCTCATCTGAATCAACCATCTCCTACAATGGTATCTCAAACCCGCTAATCTCGTCATCATGAAAGATCCTCCTCGGTGCATTAGTATCACCCTGCTCTATTTGATCATACATGAGTAGCTCACCAACAACAGGAATCCCCAAGATCTGGTACACATCCTTCGGAGTGACTGTCATCTCACCAATGGCCAAATGGAATGTGTTGTGGTCGCTATGCCACCTCTCAACTAAAGCAGTCAACAGTCCCATGTTAATCCTATACTGGGGCATATCAATCAAGGAAGACAAACCACATCGCCCAATCAAATCCAAATCTGCCCACACCAAATGTAGAATCATGTCCCAGGTCTCTGGGAAGCGCTCCCGAGACTTAATAACTCTAAAATCCTTTAATCATGACGTATCGCAAATCAGAATTTTATCAATCAACCTATCAATCAATCTAATCAACTCTAATGATAATTTGATCAAATCTCGTTGAGCATCTATCATTGACCCTCACCTATCATGAGGTCAATCATCCTCTATCCTATCATTGACTCTCACCTATCATGATATCAATCATCAAACATCATCAAAACTATGGTTGACACAATCATCAAACATCAAAATCAAGGAGAACAATCAAAATTTCATCAATCTCGTGTCTATGTGCTAAAATAGTGCATCCATGCGCTAAATTTATGGATGTGCCATCAAATTTTGTCTATGCACCATAACAGCACATCAATTCGCTAAAAATACCAAATGCGCTAAAATAATCAGTAGATGCGCTAAATCAAGGTACAAATGCGCTAAAATTTTCAATGCGCTATTTTGGAGTATATATGTGCTAGGTGCACCACAACATTCTACAGATGCGCCACAAAATTCTACAAATGCGCTAAAACATTCAAGGGATGTGCTAAATCAGATCATCTATGTACTAAAACGCAAATTATAGAATTTCAAACTTGAAAAACGTGCCAAAAACACATTCAAATTTCATGAAGTGGTTTCTCGACGTATGTACCGGAGGTTGATACACAACCGGGCAGTTGTGACATTGAACTCGCTCGAATCGGTGGTTTTGTTATGGGATCACCATCTTGCTCCAAGTGCTCAATCAGCTCAATCTCCAATTACAAATGAATTCAAATGAGCTCACTTTTTCATCTTTTTATCTTTTAAAGGGGGTAATTGGAGGGTATTAAGTGGGATTGTTTTTTTTCAAAAGGGAATCAATTAATTAAATGGAAGGATCAGTATTATTTATCAAGAGATAAATCGTTTCAACATCATAAAATTTGGAAATCATCAAAAAATCATAAAAAATTCAAAAATTCAAAAAAAAAATTCTAACAATTCAAAAAAAAATCGATTATCTCCCGAGGGGGCATACTCATATCATAGCTCAAAAATCAGTGTCTGGGGCATATTGAAAATTTTATCAGCACTATTAGCAAATTTTTCTCTCTAGCAATGTGTCGCAAACACATCACTTCAAAGAGGGGAAAAATGTATACACTTAAAATTGGTCTAGAGGAAATTAATTAAATATAATTTATTTAATTAATAAATCTTTAATTCGTCTACTTATAAATAAATCAACAAATTTATTTATATAGTTCACTTTCTTTAATTCTTCTTATTCTAAATCATTTTCTTTATGTCTTAATTAAATAAACAAATGTAATTAGTTTGTTTTATTTAATTACACCGAAGGTGTGTCCTATATGAGCTTTCAAAGCTCCTTTTCTCCTTTGATAGCTAAGATGGAGTTACACAACATGGTTGACAAATCCTTCAGTATCAACCGTTGATCATTTCAATCGCCTGCTTTTCGCCGTTTTCCAGCTGTTTGACAGTGATGCAAGGTGCAGCAGTTGCAGGATCAAGATTTTTTGGCTATTTGACAGTGATGCAAGGTGCGGCAGTTGCAGGGTGAAGATATCGGCAAAATCCCTCCCCGTTCAAAATAAAAACCTCCCTTCTCACTGAAAAATAATCTTCGTGTTGTGCCTATTAGAGATTAGAGACATGACGTATAGTTTATGGTTTTTAATATTTTTTAGAGTTTGAGTTTTTTTGGGAATTATTATATTAGAATATATATATATATACATTTGAGGGTTGTTCTTCAAAAGTTGGTTCTATATATTTATAATTCTTTTATCTTATTGATTTTTCAAATTATTGATGAATATTGAAATTATTTAATTTATGAACGATTTTAATTATATTCTCTATATTTAAAATGATTTGAAAATTTAGGAGGTATAAACAAGAAAAATAAAGCTTATAAATAATTGATACAAATATTCAAATTTGTATTTTTAATTTTTAATATTTTAATTTTTTCAATTGTTAATTATCATTAAATATAATAAACAGTTAAAATTTTAATAAAATTAAATGAGTTCATTTATATTTAAATATAAGTTATTAACACAAATATTTATTATTTATTATTTATTTATATTTAATAAACTATATTTGAATCATAAAATGTTCTAAATATTTAAGGTTTTTTATTATTTAAAAATTAAATTAAATGTTGTCATAAAGTAATATAAATAATTTATAAAAATTATAATTATTAGGTTGAATGGTTATGCAAATTAGATGGTCAAATATTTGGTGTTGTGACATAAAAAAAATGATAGCTACATATTACATAACATCTAGTAAAAAAAAATATTTAGGGCGAAGCATTAGATTTAGGGTTTCTTTATCTTTTATTTTTCTCTCTCGTGACCTATTTAGCCGCCCAATATATTTTCAAAATGGAGCCCAATCTAATTAAATTCAAGCACATAAAATTGTGTTCTCATTGGGTGAGTAGTTATTATTTTTATTAATTATTATCAAAATAATTAATAAATATTAAATATTAAAATCAATAAATTATTTAATAGTTATAAATTAATAATAATATTAAAATCAATAACTTATTTAATAGTTTATTAATTAATAAATTGATAATAATATAAAAATAAATTAACAATAATATAAAAATAAATTATATAATTTAATAATAATATTAAAATCAGTAAATTATTTAATAGTTAATTAATTAATAAATTAATAATAATATAAAAAATAAATTAACAATAATATAAAAAATAAATTAACAATAATATAAAAATAGATTATATAAATTCATAATAATATTAAAATCAATAAATTTTTAATTTTTAATTTTTAATTATAATTTTTATATAAATTATAAAAATGTAAATTAATAAATTTAATAATATAAAAAAAAAAATTAATAATAATATTAAAAACATTTTTTAAATGATCTCTCAATTGATCTTATTTACTACACAAATGTGTGCAAAAAATAAACCCATTTTCTCCTAATTGACCTTTCAGGCCTCTTGGCGTACCCATTGCACAAGGTGTGGTTAAATTTCTCTTATTAAATTCGAATTTTAAATTTGAATTTAAGCACATTTCTACTAACTTCTCATCTTCTGCCTCATCATGTGTCTCATGAAATTAAATATTTTTAATATTTAATTGGCATTTATCCTCAACAAATTCTAACCAATTTTGAGACACTTGGCTTTGACCTCCATTTGATTCCCCTTCACACTTGGTAGTTTGTACTACTAAAGGGAACACACTCCTCGATTCTCTCTAACCTTTGCATCTTCAACCATCCATCTCTCCAGATCAAATCTAGACCATTGAATCCTGCCACATAGGTTGATGTCTTGGAAAATCTATTAATAGAGTCTCATTTACAACAATTCATATAGAGAGTTGAGCATAATTAAACTCTACAAAATTTTAGAGAGCATCATCATCTTAGCATTAGCATTTTAGTTTTATCATTTTAGTATATAGTAGATTCATCATGGAATTACCATTAGCTGCATCTTAATCACAGTATTTTAATTGCATCATTTCAATTATCAATATCATAGCAGCATCTTAATCTTTATATAATCATCTACAACATTTTAGCAATCATGTAATGTAGGAAGATTGCTTGCATTTCCAACATCTCATTCTTTAGGTTTCCATTTGGAAATTCATGTGCACAAACAATTTGAGAGAGAAATGAATTGAAGAATCCTTGGAGATAGAGGACAATGAGACGCCATTGGAGAGTTTGTTTGTTTCAATTCGATTTGATTATTGTTTGAATTATCTAATATATTGTTTCATTGGTGTGTTGTATTACTTGCTTATGTACTCACATTATTCATACACATAGAATCCACTATCATATGAATATTAGGGAGAGGAAAACCATCCTTTAAAGATGCTTTATTCAAGTTACAAAAATCTATACATATCCCAATACAATTATCAGGTTTAGCAACTACGACAATGTTTGATATCTAAGGAGAATAATCAATAGGTCGAATGAAACCTGCGTCAAGGAGTTTTTCAAGTTCTCCTTTAATATGAAAGTTTATCTTAGGGTTCATCTTGTGTATCTTTTGGAAAACAGGCTTAGCATTTTCAGCAAGAACAATGTTATGTGTCACTATCTTCAAGTCAATTCCTGGCATATCTAAATATTTCCAAGCAAAATTTCAGGAAAGTCATGAAGTAAGGTTGTGATATCCTCTTGTTCTTCATCATCAAGGCACTTACCAACTTTAATGACCTTTTTATTTATCATCTATGTTCATTGGTATATCAATGGTATCCCCTAAGGGGAGTGCATTTGACTTAGGAAATGTCGGATCATATGGTTCCATGCTTGTGATTGTCTCATTGGTATCAATAACGTTTTGCTTAGTACTTATCATAGCACTGGTAAGGTTTTTCTTGGGAACTGATATCATATCAGAAACACCTAACATTTATTTCAAAGCTTCATCATTGTCAACATATTCCCATTGATAATCTGTAAAAAAAATGGCTCCCGCACGGCAAAATTTTGAAAATGACTCTGCTCCAACGGCTCCCCCACTGGCATCATCGGCTCCTCCCCTGTCTACTACAGTCCCTATTGTGGTCGGGGTTGGGACTGTGGCTTGCACGAATTTTCCTGTTGCGGACAGGTTGGGGGTTGTGGTTCCTTCCCCTGCTTTGTGCATGCGTGGTGTGGATTATGGGGTGTCAGCCAAGCCCTTGGCTTCTTCGTTGCCTCCTCTGACTGCTTTGTCTTCGCCGCTGGTTGCTTCTGGTGGTGGATCCATTTTCTCTAGCCCATGCACTCACAGAAATGTGTCTACTAGGTCGAAGGTGTCTGGTTTGGACAATGTGTGTGCGCATTCTTTGGCTGATGCCTCTGTGGTGATTGTTCCTGGTGGCCCTTCGGGTTTGGAGAAATCTTTCTCGAATGTTGCCAGGGCAGGCTCTCGTCCTTTTGGTCGGGCTTTGCCCTATTCCAAGGAGTCTCCTGTGGTTGTTTGCGGCCCTGAGATTGTGGAAAATGAAGACTATTATTCAAAAATTGGAGTGGTGTGCAGGTTCAATGGATTGTGGACCTCCCTCCCGAATCTCCACGACTGGGTTTCAGGTTCTTGGAAGCCTTTGGTCGTTGGTGATATTGAGCTCTACCCCTGTGCTCGGGGTTTCTTTATTATGACTTTTGCCTCCCCTCTTGAAAGGAACAATATCTTGGACAGGGGTTGGATGTGGGGTATCCATTCTTTGGCCATCACGCCCTAGTCTCATTCATTCAACCCTCTTATGAATCCTTTGAACACCAGACTGGTTTGGGTTCACCTGCCTAATCTTCCTCTTCAGCTCTGGGAGGAATCTTGTTTTGAGGCCATTGGCAATTCCATTGGTCGCTTCCTAATGGTGGATTCCACTACTAGGGAGTTTGGGCATACTACTATTGCTCGTCTGCCAGTCAATATTGACATCTCCAAACCTCTTCCTCGGGATGTTGTTTTGTTGGTGGAGGACAGACCATGGAAGTAGCTTTTGGATTATGAGGGTCTCCCCTTTCGATGTAGGAGATGTTTTTCGATGGGTCATTTGGTCGCGGCCTGCCCTCTTGCCCACCGCAAGGGCGCTGCAACTTGGTGGAAGGATGCTCTCCTGGATCACCTCACGGTGGGTTCATCTTCGGATGGTTCGTCTGAGGAGGTCGACCCTCAAGTTGTTGCTCCTCTCCCTGACCTCTCTTTTGTGGATCTGCCTTTGGACTGTTCTGCTAACACTGTTGTGCCTATCCCTGCAACTACTGTCACTACTCTGTCAGACCCTGTTCGACCTTTGATGGGAGCCTCTATTGTTCTGTTAACTGATTTGATCTTTACTGCCTCATTGCCATCTTCCTCGCTACTTGGTGTCTCTTCTCCTATGGTGGCAGGGGTGGAGTCGTTCCTCTCACCTTTCTCTTTGCTTCTTGTCTCTAAGCCCCCTTAGACGGTGGTTCTTCGGAAGAAAAATTTTGTGGCTGCTTCTCGAACTCGTGCTTGTGGAGCTAGCCTTGACCCCTCTATTTCTGGGGTTGCTTGATTTCTTTGTCTTCCTACAGTTGTCTATTTGTTGTCTCTATTTTTCCTTTTGTTCAATTTTGTTTTGAACTTTGTTGTCCTTTTGCCCCTTGGGCCCTTTGTGAAGGGTACAGCGCCCTGAAAATGCTGCTTAAATTTTCAAAAACATATTCCCATGATGTTGGTGAATCCACATCAAGGAATTCAGGATATTGGAGTGTGAGATTGATTCTTGTTTTACATGTGATGGTGTTGATGTTGAGCGATGGTCATTGATTCGATTTTGTTGTCTTAGAAAAAGAATACCCTAAACCAGTCTTTGTCTCTCAAGTGTATTAGGTTCTATGGGAACTCTAATTCCTTGTTCATGTTTTCCATAGCCTTTACCATTGTATCCCAATTGTTTCACAAGCTCATAACCTCGTCCATAAATTCTTTCCATTTCCTTCGGGTTGGGTGGTTGTTGATAATCTATCTCATCAAAATTTGTTGTATGCATTGTATTTTCTTCCAAAGTAGATGAGGTAGATGCATTAGAAGATTCTTCCAAATTTTGAGCAGACATAATTGTTGGTTGTTCTTGGTTTTCATCCATTTTTCGTGTGATTATGTATTCGCCCATAAATGAAGGTCTGAATTCTAAAGATCCCCAATCATCACCTAATAATTTAGACAGGTTCTTTGCCCATTTTGTTGGTTTCAAGAGGTGCTATGTTGGAGGTTGGAATCAATGTGTTCAAAGGACTTGGTGTTCCTTTTTCAAGGTGTAAGCAACTTTTAGGCTCGGGATCTATTTCAACTTGATAAACTTTGTTGTTATAGACATATTTCATTATTTGATGAAGGGTAGAAGGCACCGCATGCATCTCATGAATCCATGGTCTACCCAAAAGAATATTATAGGAAAGGTCATAGGGCATGACATGAATAGGAGTTTGTAGAGTAATCATTCTGACTGTGATAGGTAAAGTAATTACACCAAGTGGTTGCTTTGTGACATTTTCAAATCCTCTAATAGATAGGGAATCAGATTTGATTTGTGATTTATCCACACGTAATCTATCGAGAAGATTCACACTACACACATTAAGGGTAGATCCATTGTCAACAAGGGTATGTTTGATGCTTATTCGATTGAATTGGGCTATTATCATAAAGGCTTCATTTTTTTTCCTTAATTCCAACGGAGGGAGCTCATGTTGATGGAAGGTAATGTCTACATTAACTATGTTCATTCCTTGAATTAGATCTACCACATCATTTGCATTTGTACCAGGAGGAACCACTATTTGTTACAATGTTGTTTGGAGCATAGAGTGATAGTTTAGTGAATTTTGAAGAAGATCCCAAAGGGATATCTTGGTGGGAGTATTCTTAAGTTTCTCAATGAGATCATACTCTCTAAGGTGTGAATTTAAGCGAGGGGCACTAGGTAATATGTGATTGGGTAAAGGTAAGGGTGTTGGGTTGGGTTGTCGTGGTTGTGGGTTATTTCTAGTGTTATGTGTGTGAGAGAAAACATCATGCTTAGATGGGTAAAGGAGTTTAGGTGGAGGTTGAGGTTTATGGGAAGGTGATTAGAGGACAAGCTGAGGTTGAATTACATTGACATCTTTTTTTAAGGGTTCTCGCAACAAACCCTAGTGGATGAGCTAGGTGAGATGAAGTCCTCAAGGGCTTCATCTAACATGTCCAAGTCATCACAACTAAGATATTTAGGAGATAATTTATCATTTGTTGATTTGGGTTTGTCATCACAAACCTTAATGGATGAACTTAGTGAGAGGAAGCCTTGTAGAGCTTCATCTAACTTATCCAAGTCATCACTACTAAAGGGTTTGGATGATATGGTTTGTCTTAAGTGTAGCATTGTGTGGATTGTTTCATGTGATGTTTCTAATGTTTTGTTTTCATGTTCTGATGAATGTGACCTAAATGAACTAGGAACAAATGTTGAAAATGAAACTTGAAAATATCTAATGCTATCCATAAATTCCATGAAATTAAATGATGCTTGTTCTAATGATGATCATATAACAGAAATTAATTGAATCGAAACAAAAAAGTAACTAAAACAAACAGTAACTTCATAAACTGAAAACTAAATGCAGAAAATCTCTGACAAACATATGCAATGGGACTAAGTCGCCACTATTGGCGACTTAGTCCACTCTAACTTTTTTGGAAATTTGAGAGTGGAAACGAAAGCCTACAGTTTTCACTCTGTTCTCCAACTGAAATCTGGATCCACACCTACAAAATCACTTGAAAAACATAATATAATTTGGTTTCTAATGGGGGGTTTGCCTTGGTCAAACCCCTAGTTGGTATTTAAACCTTGAAAGAGATAAATAAATCTGCATAAAACCCTAGCCCTAAGTGTATCTAAGACTAGGAAATATGAAGTAAGGATGCAACCCTATTCCAACATGCAAGAATAAGATGCATATAAGATAAGCTAGAATAATGTAAGACTCATTCCAAGAGACCCTAAATCACATTAGAAATGAATCTTAATAGCATGCAAACCTTCCTTAGGCTGAAGATAGAGAGAAAATGGATTGAAAACAAGTCTTTAGGATTGATTTGATGGCTAGTTCATCTGCTCAACCTAGATTTCTCCATTATTCTCCATAGGCATCCATGATCAACCATTTCCAATGTGAGATCTTGGAAAAAATGTGAGCTTGAAGACCTAAAAAAACCCTAGCTTGTTGCCCTAAGCCTCAACTTTGTTGTAGATAGATTAGTGAATCTTCTTGTGAAAGATATTCAACACTTGACTCTTGAATTTTCTTGTAAAAATGACTAAAGGTTGTGAAAAAAATGACCTGAAAAACATATATTTATAGGCATCAATACCTAATTGAACATCATTTTGACCTAATAGTCCAACATCCATCGAAAATTTTGATCAAGTCGGTGATTTTCCCACTCAAAATTGAAAATTCCCTCAAAAGTGGCTAAGTCGCCACCTGGGGCAACTTAGTCCCACCAGGGGTTTTTGAGGTGGGTTTTATGAAATTTGAATGATTTGAATGTTTTTGAAAAGATAAGCAGCATTTACAAGGTGTTGTACCCTTCACACAGAAATCCCAAAGGGCCAAAGGAAAGCATAGTTCAAACAGAACTTGAACTATAGGAACAAATAGAAACAGTTGACCGACAACTATAGAACAACAAAGAAATTAAGCAACCCCAAAAACAGAGGGGTCAAGGCTGACTCCATGAACCTGAGGTTGACAAGTAGCAACAGATTTGGGGAGTCCCTTCTTCTTCCGTAGAACAACCGACCAAGGAGGCTCAAAATTTGGAATCAACAAGAAAGGTGAGGGGAGCAGAACCACCCTAGCCACCATGGGAGAGGAGCCACCACGCAACAAGGGAGTTGGAAGAGAAGCAACAGAGATCGAATCAACCAAAGGAACAATAGACACATTCAACAAAGGACAGACAAGTTCTGGCAGAATAGCGATAGCAGAAGGTCCTGATGGCACAAAGACAGCAAAGGGCTGAGGTTCCATGGCAATGAAATTCGGTAGAGTATCTTGGGTAGGCTCATAAGGGTCACCCTCCTCAGAGGAACCATCCGAAGGGGGAGAACCAATAGTAAGATGGTCTGTGAGAGCATTCTTTCCAAGTAGCAGCACTCTTGCAGCTAGTAAGAGGGCAATCGGAGGCCAAGTAACCAACAGAGAAACACCTTCTGCAACGAAAAGGGAGCCCCTCATAGTCTAGGAGCTACTTCCAAGGAAGGTTTGCCACCATCAATACCACATCACCATGGAGTGGTTTGAAAATATCCAAATCTATCAAAATTCAGGCCACCGCAGTATGCCCAAGATCCTGAAATGTAGAATCCACCTTCAAAAATTTATCAATGGAATTGCCAATAGCTTAAAAGCAAGAATCCTCCTAGAATTGGAGGGAGATTCGGTAAATGAACCCAAATAGGTCTAAAATTCAGAGGCTCCATAAGAGGATTGAAAGAGCGAGACCACAGTCGGATGAACAGTGAATGAACACCCCACATCCACACATGGTCCAGCACTCTGTCACGGTCCACAGGGGTAGAGAAGGTTGCAAAGAAAAAACCTTTGGCACTGGGATAGAGGTAAATTTGACCAAAAACCAAAGGTTTCCAAGAACCAGTCACCCACTCATGGAGATCAGGCAAGGAGGGCCACAAACCATTAAACCTCCAAACCACGCCTTGACACACATAGAAGGCTTCATTCTCAGCTACCTCAGGCCCACAAACCACTACAGGGGAGTCCCAGGAACAAGGCAAAGGACGAACCCTAGCAGGAGTCGAAGCAGGCACAGACCGACAGTTCTTTGAAACTACATCGCAAAATGGCTTCTGCTTACCACCAGAAAACCCAACAGCAGGAATAAACGGTGGCACCTCAAGGAGGATAGGAGCAGAAGGAAAATTTCCCAGAGCAGCATCCAGTCCCAACGCAGAGGGGGGAGCCCCAACCACCAGAAATTCGTAGGCATCATGACCTGTGGGAAAAGACCCGGCCCCTACGCAACACACAGCCAAAAACCCACCGCAACCATCACTAGGGCATGTTGTGCCCACATGGAACAGAGTAGACTCTTGGTCATTCGCAGGAGACCATTGAATGGCATCACACCTTCTCCCACCTAGAGACATTTCAAAAAAAAAATTACAAAAACGAAGATATTAAGGTTTGGGCCTTAGTTGTTGGAACTACAGGAAAAAAGCCCCACCATTTCACCAAGGAGCCTCCCCTGAACACCAAGGTAAGCAAACTCCATTGTTGGCGTAGTAGAGAGCGACCCCATGAGATTTGAACCTTGGTTGTTGGCTCTACAGGCAAGAAGCCCCACCATTTCACCAAAGGGTCGCCCCCTTAATGATTCGAATGTTATTTGTTGGGGCTTGTATGATTTTTGAGTGGAATAAGCCTCAAGGTCCAAAATAATGAGTCTTAGGGGCCTATAAATGTTGTTTTAAAGGGATGATTGGTGTAAGAATGCCAAAATGGGTCCAAATTAAGCATGAAATTGCCTCTTTCTTCAAGAGTATACAATTTTCTACGTTACACTAGTAAATCACTATCAACCCCCCATATGTGAGTGCATCTTTTTGTCAATTGTCCATAACTCTGTAGCAATTTTTCCAACCTTCACACCTCCACCCTTCTTTATTTGAATGCCTTGGGATTTTAGTGTTTTTCCTCTTGGAAATATATAAGTTTCACATATGTAACATCATTTTGTGTTCCCTTGCTCTATAAGTAATATTCATGGATTCCTATGTTATTTGTTGTTTGCATGTGGCTTAGGCCTCATTTGCTATCTCAATTCATTGTGGGGAAACCTTAGGCTATCTTCATCTCTTCTCGCACCTTGTTTATCTCTTACTCCATTTCTTGTTCAAGTGATGCTTCAAAACCTAGAGATTTAAAAAGTTAAAGACTACCTAAAAAAATTCGGGGGATGGAAGGCAATTATCGGCTAGGGGAAGTTGCAACGGTCAAGGCTCTCCCTGGTCTGAGCAATGTCGGGGAGGCATTGCAAGATGTGGATGGGGGCTCTCAGAGAATTGCAGGCGGATGCGGGAAGACCATTAAACATAGAATCTTGCTTGCCAATGGGGCACAAAAATATCCAAAAGAGCAGGAGCCCATGTTACTTGGCCCTGGCAGGCATGGCCTTGCTGTGGTTGGAGATGCACGAGTTTCTGAAGGTGAGGGTTGCATTTTGCGGTCCAGTGCTTCTCGGCTTGGGGATAACATCTCGGGACCTTTGCTTGGCACTAGTGCATTGGTGGAAGGAAAGGTTCCCCCTGTGGCGTTGGGAAAGCTTTCTCAGGTTACGCCTAGTGGTGTTAGGTTCAAGGGTGAGAGAAACGAAGGGGTCCCAACCCATGGCTGCGGTCCAGAGTTTGCTGGGGTCTTTTTTCGCGTCGGATGTGGATCACAGAACTGCAAACAGTCGGCACAAGAAGTCGGGTGAATGGTGATGTTCGTACTCCTGTGACAAGGTCTGTGGGAGCAGTCAAGGGATTGAAGGTGACTATTGAGGGGGGAAACAACCAGGGCCTACACTGGGGGCAAAGCTTCCAAACAGGGCATCAATAGGTAGGGGAGGAGGGGATTTTTTTCCCTCTTTAACGACAGCCACATTGGAACTTGATGGCGAGTTGGATCAAGAAGTGATATCTAATGAAAAAAAAATTGCAGGTTTGGGTTTGATTGGGAGATTCAGGAGCTTTTGGCCAAGTCTGCCTGCTCTTCACCAATGGATCTCCATTCACTGGAAGCCTATTTTAGATGGTTACGTTCAAATTTATCCCATGGCAAGAGGCTTCTTTATTGTTGTTTTTGAATTGGAACTAGATAGAAATAAAATTCTATGTGAATTTCATTGGGAATGGGATGAAAATTTTGCATTGATGTTAAAGCCATGGCACCCATCTTTTAACCTAGCCACTAAAATTTTTGAGAGGGCTCCTCTTTGGGTGAGACTTCCTAACTTTCCTCTGCATTTTTGGTTTGATTCTTGTTTGGAGGCAATAGGAAATTCGTTAGGAATTTTTTTAATGGTGGATGAGGGGTCTTCAAATCTTATGCATTCAACTTTTGCTCGCATCTTGGTTGAAATGGATGTTTCCAAGGCGCCCTCGGAGGAGATTTGGATCAAAACATCGAAGGGATGTTGGGTGCGGCCTTTGGACTATGAAGGGATTCCATTTAGGTGCAAAATTTGTTATCTGACTTGGCACTTGGCTGCTCAATGTGCCAAACACAGAACAAACAAATCTGTTGTTTGGTGGAAAGATGTGGCTACCCAGCATTATACAGTGGAAAAACAGGAGGAGAGGCAGGTGGGCTCTCTACTGAGAGGCAGGGAGGAGGAGAAACGGATCTTTGAGGCCCTAAATCATGAGGAGCAACCATCGAAAAATCAGGTTATAAGGATGGAATAGCTACAGCCTATTTCTATCTCATCTCAAGAAGAGTGCCCAATTGGGTTCATCAGAGAAAATGTTGTTTTGAATGGAAGTGATAAGGAGGTGAGCGCCAAAAATGGAGCCGCCACACCAAAGTGTCAAGAGAAGAAAGGTGTGGTGAGACCACAAGAGAAGGATGTTGGGAAGCGAAAGGCAGATGGTCAAATCCAACTAGCAGTCAGCAAGGAGAATGGTGTTTGGAAGAGTCCCTATAAAAGGTCTCTTGATTGGCAAAAGAAGGCCACAAGGGTGGAGGTGGGTTGGCAAACAGTCAAGGGGAAGAAAGCTAAGAAGGAAGAGAAGAAAGATTTTGATATGGTCCTTCATTTGCAAGCTACAAAAAGACCAAAAAGGTTGTAGAAGCTTGAACTGAAATAGTTTCCCTAGGGATTGTTGGCTTAAAGCTTTTTTTCTGGTAGTGAAGCTTTGCTTGTATTTGTTGGGTTTGAAGGCAGTTGTGTGTGATGCCTGTTATAGGAGTTTTTATAGGGTTTAATGGGGTGTGGTGGGTCTTTAAAATGACTTGTAAGGAGAATCTCTTGTAATCTTTAATTTCTAATTAATAAAATCATCAATGTTACCAATCAAAAAAAAAAAGTTAAAGACTACCCATAAAAGATCACAATTTGTGATGTAAGATTATTTTTGGTTATTTAATCATTTCATTGATTGATAAAGTAATGGATTTACATATTTCAATGGTGGATAGCTTTCATCTTGGCATCCTTTTAGTGAGGTTCAAGTTGTCAACAACCTCCATCAATATTAGGCATTCATCAAATATATTTTATCAATAAATTTATATATGTTCACACAAGGATTGATTGATAAGCCAAATTTGAGTATGTTAATTACTCGTGGTGGTTTGGAATCATTCATTATCATTTCTTCTTATATTGTAATCAATTTTAAGTTTAGATCATATTTCAATGTATTTAATATCATTTAAGATCAATTTAGATCAAGAACATATAAAATTAGCCTAAAAGCATTATTTTGATTCAAGTTCTTACAACTTTTTTATGATCTTATGTTTCAGAGGATAATACATTGTTAAATACTTATTCAATGCTCGATTCGTTTGATGATATTATAATAAATTATGAGGTATGAGTGATAGAAACTTAGTACAAGATATGTTATTTTGCATAATAAGGAATATGGTGAAAACTTATTTGCTTGCTTTTCCTTAAATATTTTTTATGCATTAAAGAGTAACATGTATTCACTTGATTCCAAAGTTTTATTGCAATTTAAATAATTCAAATATGAACTTGATCTATTTCGTACATACTCTTACATTCAAATGAGACACAACATCATCTGAAATGTATGTCATTCAAGTTATAAACATACATTAAAAACATGTTTATTTAATTAGCATTACATTTAGTTTAAACATGTGTATTTAATGAGCACAAATTAACAATTATTACATTTAATCTATTGGCAATACTCTTGGTCATTTCTTACAAGAAGACGCTAAAATGGTACTATGGTCGTACTATTTTTTCCCATATTCTCATGGACATTGATGCCTCTATGAATTTACCTAAAAATATTATCTTGCTTCTTGGGGAAAACTATGGACTCAAACATTTGACTATGAGTGTCTCCCCTTTCACTATAAGAGATGCTTTGCTAATAGACAATTGGCTTTAGATTATCCTAGCTCTCATCGTAAGAAAGGCAAGGCAACTTGGTGGAAAAGTGCCCATCATGAGCATCTTATTGTTGGTGTTTTTTAATCCTAAGGATGAGTTGGTGGAGGTGGACTTTTCCCCAAGGTTGGTACTTAAATGATTCCTAATAGGTTGTCCTCTCTAGGTCCTATTTTGATTGGGCAAGTGGTTTCATCGATGTCTAGAGTGGTTTCTGTTAGAGTAAAAGTCTTAACTTAATTATGTTGATTAAGTTACCTTTACTCCCTTCTTAAGATTTCACGTTAGTTTGCATAAAGTGACATTTAATAATTATATTAATTATTAAATGTTTTCCTATTAGGGCTTCTATTAAAGTTTTTTCTATTAGGGTTTTATTAGGGTTTGCATGATCTCCTTTTTATAACGATTGATCTCATTGTATTTCATATCAATTCATTCTCTCATTCTCTCTGATATATACATTTTCAGTTTTCAGAGAACCCTTGCTTGTTTGTCTCCATCTCTTCTTTTGTGACAGGTTATTTGCATGCAGGTGATCTTCGGGGTTTGTGAAGTTGTATTTTCTCAACTCCTACATGGTATCAGAGCTCCACACCTGCTGCTTCTTGTTCTTGTTTTGAAGATTTTTGGAGCTTCAAGGGTTTGGGGTTTGTTTTCTTGATCCAAGGCATACCTGCAATTTTGAAGCATTTTCAGCTCAAATGGACCTCGCCATTACATCCGCAGTAGTCCAAAACCCCTAAATCGACTGTTCATTCGTCCATTTCGGACGAAGTCGAAATTTGAGGCAAAAAAAAATTTACAATTCAATCGTACGACCGTGTCTGCGGGTAAAAAAAAATTCTCGTTTTTTCGTCATTTTTTATTTCGAAAAAATACTGTATTTTTTTAGATTTTTTTTTAATCAAGAAAAAAAAAAATTAAAGCCAATTTTAAGCCTTTTAAAGGCTTGCTCAAACTGCATCCCCAGGAGGGGTACCCAAGGGGCCGTGATACAGCAGACGGTGGCCCCTTGGTGCCCCCACCCTCCAGTCGGTGCATGGGTACCGCCCTACATTGGCAACGGATGGGAGATTTTTTTTAAAATAATATTTTTACAAATTAAAAGAAAATGTTTTTTTTAATGATTTTCTTTTTTTTAAAAATCAAAATCCTTTTTTTTATTGTTTTTTTAATATAAAAAACATTCTTTTAAAAAATAAGTCCAATTGTGCTTTTACGGTGACGGTCGTTTGATCGTCAAATTTAACCCAGTGTTTTTGCTGCGACGACCGTATGACCGTCAAATTTAACCCAGCGTTGGTTTTTTTCCTTCTTTGGAACTGATTTATTCCGGAGGTCGTAACTTGGATATACGATATCGTTTTTTGGCAAATGAGATATCGTCGAAAAGCTAGTTTTCTCATCTTTCCAGTGGTGTGGGTCTCATCACTTCTTTTTTTTGTTGGTGCATTCTACAACCAGTTGAAGACAAAGGGGCTATTTTCAGTCTCAAGCTTATAACTTTTGATTAGTTTCTCCGTTTTTCACAATCTCAGGGGCATTGGAACCGTATTTCAGAGCTCTTCAGTTTCATCCATGCACTTTTTCCAGATTTCACTCCAAGTATATTTTATTCAGTTATTTTGGTTTTCACACTCTGGTGGATTACCTGGACATATTTGCTCTTGGAAACTTTTTGTTCGCATGGAATGCTTTGTTTTTTGCTATTTTTCATGTATTTCCAACATTTTGTCATTTTTTGGACATTTTGAGCATCATTTGTAAGCTATCTTTTATGTAAACGCACTTAGATAAAGTGTCACACTATTGTACATACATCTTTTGAGGATTTTGCACATAAAGTTGTGCCATATTTTGTACTCGCACTGTTATTATAAAGTGTCATGAGGGGTTGTGTAGTTTGCCTTTGTTTTGCCATCACATCTTTGTCCGGTGAGTATCCCTCCACGACGACAGTAAATCCATACCATGGGGGGTTGTGTAGTTTGTCTTTGTTTGCCATCACACCTTTGTCCGATGAGTGTCCCTCCACGACGACCATGGATCCATATGATTCCAGCCTCATGCGCGTGTGCTTTGTTTTGCACACCACTTTTTCAGTTGCAGGTGCTATCTTGCGCACTTTTAGATGTTTCTTCTTTTTCATGCACTACAGCGTGTTTCACACCATTTTAGTGGATCTGTCAGGCTCTCCCAGTTCAGCATTATGGGGGGCTTATTATATTGTTCGTGCTAATTCTTCCTTGGTTTTGCCTTGGAAGGGATCTTCCATCTTCAACGGAAGTTCTTCAGCACCATAGCAATCATCTTTCGACAGTTGTTTGCAGCTTCTTCTACTTCAATAATGTTCTTCTTCTTGGCTTTCTGCATCTCTTTTTGGAGTAGAGTTTTTTCCCATGAAGTTTTCTCTATTTCTCCATTTTACAGAGATTTGGTTGTATTACTTGATCTGGCCTAGTTGTCGGGACCCATGTTTGCCTTCTTGCATTGTAGTTACCTTTGCTTTCTTGCATTTGTTTGTAACTGAATTGTTGCTCATCTTAAAGGGGGGTGTTAGAGTAAAGGTCTTAACTTAATTATGTTGATTAAGTTACCTTTATTCCCTTCTTAAGATTTCACGTTAGTTTGCATAAAGTGATATTAATTATTAAATGTTTTTCTATTAGGGTTTGCATGATCTCCTTTTTATAAGGATTGATCCCATTGTATTTCATATCAATTCATTCTCTCATTCTCTCTTATATATACATTTTTAGTTTTCAGATAACTCTTGCTTGTTTGTCTCTATCTCTTCTTTTGTGACAGGTTATTTGCATGCAGGTGTCTTCAGGGTTTGTAAAGTTGTATTTTCTCAACTCCTACAGTTTTTTTAGAGCTCACATTAGTGGATGCTTTAGTTAAGCTTACAGCTCCTCTCTCTTCGCCTTGGGGGACATTGGATGTGAGCCCTCGTCCCTCCCCTTGTTTTGAGCCTCTAAATGATGTTTTTTCATAGAAGGTTGTTCAAGAAAGGTCTTCCAAAGAATTATTATGCTTCCTACACACAAGTCACAAGTGCTCAAAGCAATAGAAGGGGACCAAGGTTGGTTTAGTTGGCCATTCTTGGTTATTGTGTCGATTGCTTGGTTTTGTGTTAGCTTGGTTTTTGTTTATGGTAGTTGACTTGTTTGGTTATGTTTTTGTTGATTTATATCTTTAGATTATATGTCCTATGTTGTAAATGGTTTTGAGGCCCCTTCAAAAACCTCCTTTTCCCTTAATCAAAAAAATAATAATTTAGATGTCTACTCTCATTTAAATTGTCTAAAAACATTGTGCTTTATTTAATGTTATTACCACCTAAGGATAAAATATTTAATAATCTCTCATCTAAATTTCTCCATAGTGAAGAGTTCACATATTAATCTTAATATTGCTAGAGAATTTTGCAAAGTATAACACTTCAACGAATGAAGATGCTAAAAAGTTAGCATCATGTTCCTTTTTTATTTATTAAACTCCAAAAAATTGTATATTATTTTAGACTTTATTTATTCAATTGTGATTGGACTGTGGTCTATAAAATTTTGCCCCACTTTATAGGTCTTCATTATTTTAAGATCCAACATCATATTTTACTAAACACTACATTAATTTCTCTTTCATTTTTTGTTTAATAAAAGAATGTGAATTAGTCATTCCTAAGTTCACCTTGAAATCAAGATGGTACAAGGTTTATCCACTAGCTTTTGCGACATCAAAATGATCAAACTTGTCCAAACTTAAATTTCAAATAGAAGGTTGAGTTTCATTGCTCATTGAGACCTAGTTTGAAAAACCAAGGCATCTAACTTATGATTGGGTAACTATCTATTTAGCAAAATCAATTCCAATGGTTCCTTCCCACACATTGAACAAATTCTTAAACTTAGCAACATCCTTCACTATCATTTTGGATTGCTCTAGGGTGAATCCTTTATAGCTTGCAATCTATAATTCATCAAAACTTCCCTTTTAACTAGATTGGTCAATTAACCTACACAATAAGGATCATCACACCCACTCGCAATCATGTGCCATGTGATCACAGCACAATACACACCCTTTTTACTTCCAAATCCTAACTTATCTAAACTGAGGAACCATGTATTAAACCTTGATTGCTCAAGGTGCACACGAAGCTATAATCCAAGACAAGAGTGTAGATCTTGTTTTCACATAAGAGATTTCCACTCCACACTTTTATCCTCAACTTACATACTAGGTCTCTTTTAACATTCCATTATATTTTAACCATTTCTAACGCTTAACATTTTTTTACTATCCTCTACCTTAACCTGCTTCTGCCCCTTATGAAAATACTTTTTAAGGCTTTTTTATTTGGTGTTTTTTACATAACCCAGGTGCACAGCAACCTTTAAGTGGTACTCTCTTATTCTTCACAACTATTCCCCTTCAAGATTTCATTCCTATTATCCTACATCTAGCCGAATCCAAAAAAAACTTTTGAAGTATACCTCAATAGTCTTTAATGAAAGCACATACTTCTAGTGTCCCCAAGGATAAGTTAGTATATTTTACTAACACCACCATTATTCCATCTAAAGAGCAAAGATTTAAATCCTAATCTCATATATTATAATATATCATGCCACCATTTTTAACTCATGAGAATAGAGTTTAATCCGTGACACCTAAGAGAGCAATCTTCCATCGCTACGAATTACTAAACCTGGTATTAGAATTAGTCGCCTCTAGAAGGCCATCATTACCATCAGCCACACAAGTTGAACACAACAACATATCCACCCAGCAGCATATAAATTCGTATCCGATCTTTTGATCTAGTTGGCAAAGCTTTGATATGCACCAATGGACATACAGATGCGACTGTGGTTTTGTAGATGCAAAATGTCTTCAACAACACTCTTTTGGTTACATATCTTTTGTAGACAGCAAATCAGCATCTAGATATAATTTGCAGCAAGCCAACAAACCTAAGATTAGTTTGCCACCACCATCTTCAATGGAGTCGATGACTCCTACACTTTCAAATTCATCGTAAGGAATCTCGTATCCAATTGCTGTGGTAAGATTAGTTTGCCACCACCATCTTCAATGGGCTCGATGACTCCTACACATTCAAATTCACCGTAAGGAATCTCATGGAATCCAATTGTCTCCACAGCAATAGATAAGCTTGATCATTGGGTTAAGAGAATAATAGCTATCAAAATTCATTCAAACCCTGGTCTCACGATTGCTCCACTTTGCCAAAGGTTCTCAAGATCTTGCCATCAAAATTGTTCAACGATGACTGTAGTAGATACTCCCTATCATGATACAACTTCTGTTGTTAAAACACTACTCGTTATACCACAGCGGTTGAAATCGCCATAACATCTCATGTATGGCATTACCATTTGATGGATTTCTCTCAATTTGAGCTTGCTTTAACAAGACTACACACTACACTAAATTACTCAATTTTTTCCTATCATACCAACCTAGGTTCCCTCCATAAACTGTACACTACAACAAGTTGCCACATTTACCAATTTTTTGGGGGTTTAATTAAATCATTTCAAACAAACATAAATAAAGTTACTCGCCATAAGAAAAGAAGGTAGCACCAAACACAATCCCAATACAATGGTGAGGCAACGTTTACCAAAGTTAGATGTCATACAAAAGGTGAGAATATAGCAACCATTACATTCCGATGGACTCTAAAGATGGCAAGTAGAAGAGGTTTGCCCTTTTAATTAGATAAACACAATTGTTAACGTAATTTTAATTCAAATCAGACATTTGGATGGAGACTTGGTCTATGTTCACACGTACAGCTTTAATAGCAATAGCAATCTGGGAGCATTAATCTGTTTTTTCTGTCATTCATACAATAGAAAATCACTTATTTTCAATCAGGTGAGAAAGAGACTTTGTTATAAATCTTTAAAACATGGTTAATAATAACAGGCATATTTGTAGGATGGCTTGGGTTAAAAAACAACTTTGGAGAACGCAAGTGAGGATAACTAGGGACAAACAGCAATTCAACATTCTTCAAAAATAAGAGAATCCCTTGAATGGGATTGTTCAATGGCACTCATAGTTACTTAATTACATTTCTTAAGACATGTAGGGAAGAAGATCCAGTATCTGAGCATTTATTTGTTGGATGTCTTGGATAAAAAAACAACATTAGAGAACGCAAGTGAGGATAACTAGGGACAAACACCAATTCAACATTCTTCAAAAATAAGAGAATCCCTTGAATGAGATTGTTCAATGGCACTCATAGCTACTTAATTACATTTCTTAAGACATGTAGGGATGAAGATCCAATATCTGAGCATGTTCTAAAAATTGTTATAACATTTGTTGATTTAATATCCAATAGTTTTTACAATATTGGACCAATAGGTGTGACTTTAAAGTTGTTAGTGTTAATGATGACCACCCATAATTGAATGAAATGTATTCCTCAAATCTAAAAGGCAACAAATCATGTGATGCCACATCAGCACACCAACAAAATGACTTAGTACACAACTATTGGTCTTTACTTCTTTTTTGGACCTTTTTGTACTTTTGTACACCTCAACAAAAAGCATGCTGATGTGTGCCTAAAACCTTAGTTACAAACAAGGGACTTGCAAAATTAACTGTTATAAAAAAATAATTAGAAATGATTTGAATTTTCCATTTGAAATTTTACAAGAAATGCTTTCTCCAACTAATCAAATTGTTGTTATTTTACAAGAAATAATCTACAGGCTTGAGGCTCATGTCTTTCTCAAGAATATCTAAAGCAAACCACCGAAAGACGGCATTTCACAGCATAACAAGCATACCAAAAAAAGTCCGCAAAAAAATCTTGGAGATTTAGCCACCCACAAAAGAAACGTACAGTGAAATCCAAGTAAGTTAAACCTAATTATTCTACACTTCTTAAAATCTCTGTAGTAGAATTAAAGCACTCATTACAAATTTGGCTAGGATTGTATATAATGCCAATTCCCAGGTGTTACACAATACATACTACTAAACATTTTACTTATTTTAAATTACGTATTGAGAACTTTACATGTGCAGCAGATACTTACACCATTAATATCCCCTTCTATAGGATATACTCGAGAATCTTGAATTAGTGAAAAAACGAAGAATGTCTGAAAAAACTTTATGAAAATAATTGCTTCACCAACTAATTCAGATGGTCTTGTTTTTCAAGAGGAAATCTAAAATCTCGAGGCTCAAAGTCTATCTCGAGAACATTCAACCATTAATATCCCCTCCTATAGGATATACTCGAGAATCTTGAATTAGTGAAAAATCGAAGAATGTCTGAAAAAACTTTATGAAAATAATTGCTTCTCCAACTAATTAAAATGGTCTTGTTTTTCAAGAGGAAATCTAAAATCTCGAAGCTCAAAGTCTATCTCGAGAACATTCAACCACCTTCAAAAAAGCAATTGCATTTCCCAGCATTAAAATGCTTCTCCAACTAATTAAAAAGGAAGAGTGGCAAGCATACCAAAAATTGTCAGCGAAGATAACTGAGAAGATAGTCAAAACCTTTACCACCCGGAAAAAAAACAAAGTGAACTGAAATCAAAAAGAAATTATAACAATAATTCTACACTTGTTAGCATCTCTGTAGTTGAGTTAAAGCACTTTCATTATGCTGTTGAATGTTACGAAATAATAAGGTTTTCAAAGTTAATAACACGAACAGCTGCATTTCAACATACTTTTACCAATGTAAATACACAAATACAGAAATATTAAAAAAGTCAAGATTTCCCCTTAAACCAAAATTGTATTTTGGGCAAAATAAAAATTTCCTGACCATAGTAGTTTCAATATAAAAGCAAGCTACCTAAAAATTAACAACTGATTACACTGTTCCCAACTTAATAAATAAAACTCAACTCAAATAAAAATATCCTTGTAGCCCTATCCGCACAGAAACAAGACCAATTTCTACTCATCCTCCTGGCTTTGTATCCTGGCTAGCATGTTGGTTACCATGATGTTGAGTTGTGCAGCTCGCTCCACAATAGCCTTTCTCTTCAGTGTTGAAACATTGTGCGCAATTTCAGCACAGTAAGTCCTATCATAAAAACAAGATTCCATCAAAACTCTCATGCTTAGCATTGACATAAGATAAAACTATCTAGAAATTGAGTGCCAACAAAAATAGGCGTTTGCTGCTCAAATAAAGAAGAAATCCACAAAGTAATATTACACAGTAGGTACTCGCACAAAAACAGAACCTTATATATGACAATTAGTTAACAACCCTTCAGACAAATATACAGAAAAATGTTAATAGGAATTTCTCTAAAACAAAGTTTAAGTACCTATTAATTTATAAAACAGAAAGTAACATGCATACCTGTTGTGCATCATCAAAAGGTCCAGCTCTCTAGCATTGTGTACAACAAACTTTTTAAAGCCAGAAGGCAAGTAGTGCTTGGTTTTCTTGTTTGATCCATAACCAATGTTCGGCATCAGGGTGCATCCTTTAAACTTTCTTCTTACACGTGAATCAATACCTTTTGGTCTACGCCAGCTCTCCTGTCAAATGATAGGTAATAAAAACAACTTATGCAGTGAGAAACACTCCACTAACATACAAGATAACCAATTAAAATGTCTCATTTCAAATACTATTGAACCAAGAAAATAGTTCATTTCTAAATCCCACATTATACAACATATATCGAACTTTGCATTATCCTTCTCAAAAACTGATATTATATCTGTGAATTCTTCTTTTTGGAAATCAGGTTCTTTCAGATGCAAGATAATGTCAAGATGCCACCGCCTGTTTACAGAACCACTATAAATCCATTTTATCCAAGATCTGATATTGACTGGAAGGTATCAAAAGACTAACGTACAGATGATGCACACACTATCACATCTGCACGGTATCATACAAAATCATTTTTATGCCAACAGGCATTCCCTTAGTGTGAGGCACTTGTGAGCAAGTACACATATTGATGATCAATATTGAAAGGATTACAATGAAATTGACCTTGGCCATAATTTCTTAAAACTATCTCATCTGTAGGATCCTGAAATTAATATAGATCAAATTTGAAATCAAAACCTGGTAAAATCAACTGAATTTGTTTGCCAAATTTTGATATTATTTATGGCATTTGACTGTCCTGGTTTCTGTCACAATAGTGATGCTCCCCACAGCAGTCCAGTTCTCTATTTTGGAAGGAAGTAAAAACCAACAGAGCTAACTTTGGTGCTTTAATGGTTTCACCATATGTATAAATGCAAGATACAGAATTCCCCATTCCAGACAACATGATTTGGATAAAAATTTATACTCTATGGAATGTCACTCAGGGTTCTCTTTTGTCAGTGTGGATGATGTTTAGTACAATGGGCATTTCTTGTACAAACTATGCATTTTGTGTTTTTTCATTTAGTCGTTTTGCTTCCTCTTCTGTTTTAATATTTTGGTTAGAAACCTTGAGGTTGGAGGTGGGTATCCCATATTGTGTATCACAGGAACTGAAACATGGACATGTAACAGTTTATTTTGTATTATTGGGATTTGAGCATGGCCATTCTCTTTTATGCCATTTAAGCCCATCTCAATGTACAGTTTGTAATAGCTAGGCAGCAGGAGTTAAATAAACATATATACCCCCTGTAATACCCCTGTATGTTACATTCTCAAATATAATATGTGACATTTTTTTCATGAAATTTTTACTCCCCAACTTGTGTCTTTCTGTATGTTTAGGTCTCTCTGTCTAACCTTTGTTATACAGTATTACAGACAACCTGTGTATTTTTATATATATAACAATGTCCTCCATAAACTCAATGCTACACATCATGCACAATATTATAAACTTCGTATTTAAATCAAATCTGCATGCACAATATTATAAACTTTGTATTTAAATCGAATCTGCATGCACAATATTATAAACTTCGCATTTAAATCCAATCTGCATGCACATTATTGCACAAATCAAAACAACATTCTGAACTAATCATAATCTATGTTACCGTTTCACTGGCCCTAGGCCCTGGGTCCCAGTTCGGTTCAGCCCAGGTCCAGGGTCCGGGTCCAGACAGGGTCCAGCCCACAGACTACAGGTCCAGCCCTGCCGAAACTAAGCGAACCCAAGCAGAATTTGGGTGGATATTGCAGAATACAGGCGAATTTCGGTTTCATTTTTTTAATTTTCTTTGTACTTTTTTTTAACTCCTAAAAAGTCTCATTTGCCCCCTAAACCCTAAAATGATGTACACCATGAAGGTGACTTTGATGGTCTTAATTTGGGTCTTATTATGAATGCAAAATGATGTATGCCATGAAGGTTCGTTGCCTCTTGACCCCACTGGGGGTGTTACCCCCAAACCCCCACGAGGGGACCCCCTTGGGGGATAACCCACAAACTCCCCTTGAATTCATTTGATTTTACAGGTATTCTCCAAGCCCAAATTTCCAAGTTTGCCTACAAGTCTTCATCTATAATATCATCATCTAATTGGACAATTTTCCCTCATGTTACTTGATGCTTACCTGCACGGAGGAATGCAACAATGTAGTTAATTTTAATATATATCATGGCATTCAAGTTTGACTAATTGACATTCTAATATTTTTATTTTATGTTGATTTTGTTATTTATACAATATATGATGCTATGTGTAGTATTTTGAACTTAATTATTGTTGTAAATATGTATCTATTTCTGATTTTTATATGTTTTGTATTAACGAACTCAACCCGAAAAAAAATTGCCTGAAATTAATGAACCCAACCCGAAAAAACTTTTGCCTGAAATTAACAAACCCACTAACCAGATCGTTGAACCCAAACTGGTAACTTAGATCTTAACTTATTAAATAATAGTTCTCCTTTTTTCCTACAAATTATTGCCCCTGCATCACAGTTGAAGCTGTTATATGTCAATGTTTCTAAGTTTAAGTTGTGGAAGTTAAGAAGCTAATAGAATGGAGGTAAAACATTTCTGAATTAGGTTTTAATATCTATGAGTTTCTTTGTAGAGATCACTGATGGCCTTGGAAGAGAAAGAGGCCCAGGATGAGGATGCCTTCTAGAAGCCAAAACAAAAATGAAAACATGTACTTAAAAATTTCATTGTAAGGATCACTGCTGGCCTTGCAAGAGAAAGAGTCCCAGGATGAGAATGCCATTGAGAAGCATAACCAATAACGAATATGTGCCTATTATTTGGTATATGATTCAATCATGCAGGAAGTTGGAGGCAGAAACACATTTGATGCATATACACTGATAGGCTGATAGCAAGTCAGAAATGAGCAGATATGCTTTTCATGATGATCACAATGGCAGAGAGGAGGTGCATTAGGAAGAGATCAAAATACTCCAAACCTCCTTAAAAAATATGTTACTCACAATCATGAAGACCACAGCAAGGAGTTGCATGAAGAAATGGTCAAAATACCACAAGAAACCTCTGAAAATTGCACAGAAGAAACTAAGCTGGAAAGGCATTCTGTACTATTACAACAATTCTCACCATAAAAATTGAGGTGAGGATTTCAGATTTTGCTTAAGTTTACAGCTCTGCTTAAGCTTCCCCACAAAAAAAGGAGGAATTAATTGGTTTTTAATGAATTGGCCATATTAAAATCTTGTACAAGTTTCTGCTAAGTTGCCAATGCCTTACTGTATAGAATTTGGGTTCATGATCTAATAAACTAATGTGCACTTACTATCATTTTCAGAGAAGATTTTTCCCTGCACATTGATCATCTATACTACCAATATTTTCCCAAGGCTAGATTTTCTTAGTTGCATTTGGAGCCAAAACATGTTTTGTTTTTTAATAGACAAGTTCACTGAGTTTGATGAGATTACACGAGCTGTCTGTCTCAATGAGTTTGATAAATATGAAGAGATAAGACAGCTGTCAAATTGTTACTGCATTTTTCACAAGAATAGCTTGGATAAATGGCTTGATAATAATAAAAACAAGCCCTCTTTGCAGAACCTGCCTAATTCCAGAAAGATATGAAAATGATTAAAAAACAGATCCTGGGAGATGAAGCAGTTGTTATACTTATTTGCCAAAGGCATGGTATTCCAATCACAACATAAAATCCAAATAGATGATTGTGTGCTAACATAAAGGGCAGAATACCTTTTACACATATTTTGCTCAGAGCATCTCTAATACTAATACTGTATCATTGGAGAAATTACAACACATGTAAATGAAATCAGTGATGGGGATAATAGTGAATGTATTGTGCATTTTGATTGGTAGTCATTTCCGTGCTGCACAAATTTACATTTGGATGACATGCAGAGTTGATATGCATGTAGCTTTTTTCTCACCGACTGATATTTCCCGATGCTTACAACCTTTCCAAAGTGGTATCCTCTGAGGTGGATTGTGTTAGGTTGAATCTCAAACAGAAAGACACATTGGATTTCAGAATTAAAAAGATTCTTAAACATGCAATAATGATTGGAAAAGATTTTGATTGCGTGTCAGCAAGGCTGAAAGGTGAAAACATCTAAAATCTTAATCAATACACAAAACCCTTTTAATCTCAACAACTTATACACAAAACCCTTTTGATCTCAACAATTTATCATACTTTTCATCTACTTTGCAGTTCAGCATAGAAGTTTTGGCTTCCAAGATTAAAATGGCCTCAATGTCCAGAGGTATATTTTTAGAATCAATACCATGTATTCTGAAAGTTCCCTTCTTTGTTATATTATGGCTTGCTCTATAATTGTGGGGTGAAGGAGTAGGTGTAATTATTTATTCAGGCCAATCTTTTAGCTTTGGTTGAAAGCCAGTCCTGCCGAGTTCATAAAATTGTTTCAACTGAGTTGCAATCCTATGCATGATCTCATAGTATTGGCACACAACCCAATTGATTACACATTGTTATCCTATTACAAATAAGTGATACCCTACCCAAAAAATGTCAAATTTCTTATTACATTTCAAATAAATCAGTCACTTGAAACAGTTGCTCTTCAAAATTCTTTGGATCAGGATGAATGTCTAATCAGACTTTGTTCTATGGTGTGTACTGTTAGAAACTTTAAGTAGCAAAATGTTACATCTAGCAGTTGGATGGCTGATGGTTTGTTTTTTCTTCCTGCATTGTTTTATATTTGTACCGAGCAATTTTGGTCAGTCAGTTGGATTGGTAACATATTATTAGTTATCTTTTCAGATGAGAGTAGCCTTTCCCTTTTCTATAGGAGGTGCTTGTTTATCTTGTTTGACTGCTTCATATGTTCTACTGCTTGTAGGGCAATGGCTCTCTAATTTGGTAATGGAACCATTATCTTTGCAGGTAATGGAAGCTACTTTGGCATTCTGATTTTCTCTATCAAAAAAACTGTCTTTCATCACAATTTACCTCCACTTGTCTATACATCATATGGGAAGCATATGACTGTAGCTCCATTACTTTTCCTTGAGCAGAAAAACTCTCATTTATTTTGCCTTCGTTTTAAAGAGTATGATGGACAGTTAGCATTTTGTTCTAGGGCCATATCTGGATAAAAAATGATGAAATCAATAAATCAAAGTATAACATCTGGGGTTTATTTAGAATTCGGATGCATATTTGAAGAAGACCTGCGGAAAGCAGCAGCATTTTGTAATTGATTTGTGGCATTTGTTTGGAGATTCCTCCAATCACTAAAATTTGAGTTGCAAACTCACCATAATAATTTTGCTTGTATTGTATTCTAATGTGAGATGTTCTTGTTGCAGCTATCACCGTGTAAATTGAACCTAAGGGCACCATTGCTGATTCTAACCTCCATGCATTGAACCCTCAGCATTGTTAGACAGGTAACCTCCCCAACCTGGGAATTGTATGGTCAACATCATGGTAAAAGGAACTCCTCCCAACAAATCATTGGAAAACCAATCTTGATTATTTAAGGAATCAAACCCACATAATGAGCAGTCAAAATCATGTTATGAAAAGTTTGCATTACCTGGTTGCAACATCATCACAGTATAAGTGATTCAAACCTTCACACCACCCAAGCATGGAATATAAAACATTGGGTTAACGATTCCCTTCATCCCAACCTTACAATAGGACTCCCCATGAAAATTTCCTAATAAACATTTGATCTTCTCTGTATTAATAAAAGTTGTATATTTTATTGAAAATTCTACCAATAAACCATCTAATGGATCTCTTTCACTCCCTGATCACATTTCCTTTGTCCATTAGCTTTCCTGAAAAATTAGACCTTCTATAAGACTTGCCCTACATCCTAACAATATGATGGCTTGATATGACCTTAACATTGGGACAGTTACAATCACAAGCACCAACGAGGTGAACTTGTTTCATCTTCTGTTGCACACATCCAGCTTGATTCTAAAAACAGTACTGCATCGACAATCAAAAGGGCCAATATTATATCATATATTTGAATCAGTATTCTATTTGACGAAATGAAGAAAGGTCAAATCAATAGTTATCACAGATCTAATATATGCGCTTACTTTTTATCAAATCAACAAGTAGTTTTAAGGTTGAAGGACTGCCTATTGCGTACTGGTCCGATAGTTGCGAATAGTATGGTTCAGGAAGATTTAATGTGGTTAATGTTTTGACAGTTCCATGTTGATAAATGGTTCAGGAAGATTTAATGTGGTTTATGTTTTGACAGTCCCATGTTGATAAATGGTTCAGGAAGATTTAATGTGCTTTTTATCTTTGTTCTTACACATTCAAAATTTCATAAACCATTCAACAATTATTTTCTAGGCCAAGAAGTCCAATGAACAAGCACAGAACAAAAGATGATCGTATAACTTAAAATACGATAATCGCTCAAAACAACATAAACCCACCCATAACCCCTTTAAACCTAAAACGCGGTCTCATTGACTGCCAAACATCAAAAAACATTCTATCGAAGAAATTTGCACTCTTTCATTCATGAGATTGAACTTCACACTTCCTAAACACATAACAAACTGTAACACAGCAATGTATATGATTACTTATATGCTTAAATGCTAAATAAAAATAGGAAAACTAATAATATCTGGAAAGGATATCCCTCAGTCAAAAAACAGTTGATCAAAATATGACAATCACAAAATAGAAGCAAGACACGCTTCAGGCATTTTGAAATAGCAGACCCTAACTTTTAAAACTCCATATCAGAAATCCTTAAATTAGAAGAGCCTTAATACCAAAAATTTAAATCAGAAAACTTCAGATCGAGAAAATATGATTAACACAGAAACTTCGCTTGATGAAACGGCAGCAGGGTACTTACATTAAACAAAAATAACCAAAACCCAAAAAATACAAAGTCAGCACTACTTTCATAGCACATTAGTCTGAATCAATAACAAACAGAAGATTAGCAAAACAGACATCTGAAAAGATTTAAAAGCACAAATACCTTGACAGTGATCCTGCGGTCGCTCTGTGGCCTCTTGAACCTCTTCACACGCTTCTTAACAATCTTCTTGTTTAACAGAGGCTGAGGCATCGGCATCTTGGCTCTCCTTGCTTGCTCGCTCTACTCCACGCCGCTACCCTACTCCTGCTCGAATGGAAAGGGAAATGAAGTGATGCTTATTTTGATTTAAACAAGAGAAACCCCTCAAAACCCTAACTCGACTTCCAACCCCGCGGTTTAAACCGATAACCAGAGTTTAAACATAGGGTTTATTATTCCAAGTTATGTACTACGTTTCAAGGCGTTAGATTAGGATACCCCAAGTTTTAGAAAAGCATGGAGAGATAGTTTGATCATTGGAACATTTCCTTGGAACCTCTATTAGTATTGATAATGGGGTGGCTCTCAAGTTTAAGTTGTTTCCTTATAGTCTCTAAGCTCTAATATAGTATATTTTTCATTTTAATTTTGTTATAATTAGGATTTTTATTATATAGTTCAAATTTTAAAAATAAATTTTATAATTTTTCAAATTACAAATTAGTTAAAAATAGAAAGTTTTGAATTTTTACTCTATCCAAATTTGTTTAGCTACTTAATCATATCAAAACTTGTTGAATTATAAGAAGAGGTCGAGACACTATTTTACTTACAAATCAAGAAGTGTCAAAACCTATGTCTCCTCTATTTTAGCTACCAATAATAGGCACACAATCAAAAATAAATATAAAAAATAACCTAGACAATGTAATTAAACAAAAGTATTATGAAATAGTTTAAGTTGAGAATTTTAATGCCATGATAAATAGTTGTGAACTCAATGCAAAATATAGTAGTATGGTTTCCAATATTTTTTACCAATAATCGAAAGCTTGGCATGAACTAAACTAGGTAATTTATAGATAAGTATGTTGTGGATGGTCTAAAACTATAATATGCTTGAACCTACAAATAAAATGCACTCCTTAATTTGGATACAAAAAGATAGATTGAGTTTACAAAAAAAATCAATGCAATCTAATATTGTGGATCTAATTATCATCATGTAATAAAAACAATAATAAATTGAAGGTTCTACAACAAAATTCAAATTTAGGTTTTCTTTAGAGTGATATCTAATATACTATATGAATACAATTGAATGCATCTTGATAAGTGGCAACATCTACAAAGAATATCATTAGATGCTTCATAGAAAGGTTTTCAATAGAGCTTCCACCATTGAATCCCTAAAGGAAGGGAAAGATAAGGAATTAGTGTTATTCTTGGAAGATAATGAAAGTCAAACCCCATAAATGGCCCTAGTCCATTATCATTATTGTTGGAATAAGTCAATAATGAATTATGCGAGTACCTGAAGAGGTTGGAGAGTTTCAATAGGAGTCTACAAGGAACTAGTTGATTTATTCATAGTTCCTATACGTTGGCATTACTTTCATAGTTAGTTGTCAATAAGGTTGAGTTTACTATCGATGTTGAATTAGTTACCAGTTATTTAGGGAAGAAGTTTGGTGTATTTCCTATATAAATATGTATTGGTTTATGTTGTTAATATATGTAACATTTGAGTTCTTTTCTATTTTGTTAAATGCTCTGTTTTGTTGCTTTGTTCTCTATTCGCTCCTGCTATTCTTTTATTTTAATATGGTATCAGAGCCAATGGTAGGTCTTGGTGTTGTGAGCATGTAAGTGTTGTTCATCAGAGTTGTGCAGCAGAAGCGTGATGAGCCTGTGGTGGAGAAAAGAAAAGAAAGAGAATGCTTCAATTTTTTCTTCTGTTGTGAAGAGGAAAGCTACAACCATTAAAGTGTTTTGAAGCTATGAAGTTGCCACTTTTGAGTCGATTTTCTCAAAGATTGCAACCATTGTGTAATCAACAATTTTTTTGGGGTTAAGGGACTGGTAAAATTTCTTTCTTTTTTACTTTTTGGTCTCTTCATAATGACGAATTTATCTGAATCATATCTAACATAATCAAATAAGTTAGATGGGTCTAATTTTGTTAACTGGAAGTTCAAGATGCATACCCTAATGGAGGGGTACAATGTGTGGACCATTGTAAATGGTTCTAAGGTCAAACCTACTACACCTCAAGCTATTGTTCAAGATTGGAAGAAAAGAGAATGCAAAGCCAAGATTCTCTTATAGATGTCTATTAAAGATTTCATCATCCCTCATATTCATGATATCACTACTTTTACTGGTACATGGACATCATTGAAAGGTTTGTATGAGATTGCAAACACAAACAAAAAAAATCTCTTAAAGAGTAGATTACTTTCAATCAGAATGGAAGCCAATAAAAGTATTAGTGATTATTTATCCAAAATTAAGGAATTAAGGGATAAATTAGTTGATATTGGTGAATCTGTTTCAAGTAGTGATTTAGTTATTGTTACTTTGAATGGAATGGTAAATGATTATCAAGTGTTCATTACCAATTTTGTTGCAAGAGAAAATACACCTTCTTTTGAGAATTTGGCAGGTATCCTTCTACAAAATTAAGAAAGGAAGAAGCATATGGATAGCATAATTCAGAGTGCAAATTCAACTTTGATGGCCAAAGACAAGAAGCCATCCAAAGGAAAGCAATGGACAAAGAATAAAGGAGGAGGAAAATTTGACAACCACAAGTATAAAGATGAAAAATGTATCAAGATGGGGCATCATCCAAATCAAATGTAAAGAAAAATGGAAATTGTAATTATTGTGGAAATTTTGGACATTATACTTATGAATGTAGGAAAAAGAGGTTTAATGAATCCAAAAACAACAATTATGTGAATGGTGAGGATGAGAAAAGTGATAACCTTCATAATTTAAAGTTATTTATTTTTATGTTGCTCTATCAGTTGATGTAGATGATTGTAATAATTGGTTCATAGATTCAGGGGCATCAATCCATATGTCATGTCATAGAAGTTGGTTTAAAAAAATTCATGAGAAAAATAATGGTAGTAAGATCTATTTAGGAGATGATAGGTCTCATGACATAAATGGATATGGTGATATAAGTGTGCAATTGCCTAATGGAAATGTAAATCAACTTGCAAATGTAATGTATGTGCCAAGGATTAAGAAAAATTTAATATCAGTTTCAGCCATTATTGATCAAGGTTTAAAGGTTGAATTCTTGAAGACATTTTGTCAAGTACAGGATATGAAAGATCACTATAATGTGATTGTTGAAGGAATCGGAATAGGAGGTTTGTATAAAATTGATGTTAAAGTATAAATTCATCAAGAAATGGCTTCTACATGTGTATGAACTGAAGAACTTTGGCAAAAGAGGTATGGTCTTTTAAATCTTCAAGATCTTATTTCTCTACAAAGAAAAGATATGATGCAAGGTCTTCTAATCTTAAAGAATGAAAACATTAGTTGTGATGGTTGTTCCTTAGATAAACAACATAAAAGTGAATTTCCAATAAACTCAAATCAAAATAAAAGAAGCATTCTTAAATTAGTACATACAAATGTGTGTGGTCCCATGCAAAGTAAGTCACTTGGAGGAGCTTCTTATTTTCTTACATTTATTGATGATAGCTCTAGATATACTTAGTGTGTCACAAAAAAGTGTAGCCTTGACACTTTTCACTCATTTGGGCCTTTTCCCTTGGATTTTGGCCTGATTTTGCCTAGATCTAATGTTGTAATGTGGCCAACACATTCACATTAAGCCTTGAATGCTTGTAAATCAATAACAACCTAACAGTGTCTTGCAAATGTGTTGTGAAGTGTTGTAACACATCTTCCCACTTTTCTAAGACCTTTTCATCATAATTCATCTAAAAAAACCCTTTTTACTCCTTACCAAGCCTTATTTCAAAGTGTTATAAGGTGTTGTAACACATCTTCACACTTTCTTAGGCTTGTCATCACTAAATCAACCCTTTCTTATGACAAAATGGCCCCTTAATGCACTTATAGGCCCAACTTAAGTGTGTTTCGGGAGATAATCTCGTTAAACATCATTAACTACCTTTTAATTCCCGACAACCATTCAAATTAGTCCAAGTGGACTAAGTCACCACCTTGGGCGACTTAGTCCCATTTGGCATAAAAATCAAAATTAAATCAAATTTCTAGTGGGATTTTGTCTCCAAAACCCTAAGGTCGACCTGTGATGTGTTATTTTTGGGGAATTAGGGCATAACATGTATAAATAAGGGTTTTTCTCTTCATTCCCCCCCCAACTCATTCAACATTTGCAATCTATCTTCTCAAGCAAGCATTAAGCATTCTAAGCACATCAAGCATCATCCATTGGAGCTGATCACTTGCATATCTTCAGACTTCTTCGACAAGGGTTTGGTGAGTGTTTACATTTGCATGTTATCCAATCATCTTTCCCTTTTATATTTCATTTCATCATTTAGGGTTTGATTACAAAAGGGGGTTTGACTAAGGCAAACCCCTATTCTCTATTCTCTAACCCTAACCCATTTCCCCCTCTTTGCATGTGTGCTTTGCAGGTTTGTATGCATATTAGTTAAGGAGTAAGGTGCTAAAAATGTGTCACATTTCCGTCCATGTCATCATAAGTCAACAAACCCTAAAAGGAGCTTGAAGACAACTTACAAGTCACATTCTAAAGATTCAAACACGGGTCTTTGTTAGAAACATAAGTACAATTGGGTACCTACAGATTCCAGCCTCGAGACTCCCAAAACCTCTAGGTGGACTAAGTTGCCATCATTGGTGAATTAGTCCCTGTACCAGGCCTGAAAAGTGGTTTTTGTGTTTCCAGATACCCATTTGCTAGAAACCTATTCTGGCAAAGTTTCTCGGGAGAAGGACTAAGTTGCCCAACCTGGCATAAGTGTCCCAGTCAGCATCAACATTAGAATCTAGAAGATTTTAGGGCTCCTCTTCATCAACCTTTAGTTTCTAGGTGCACCACTTTTGTCTCCTTTAGTTATGTTACAGTTAGTATGCATATTAGGTCATTTTATATAATGTTTTCAATATTCTTGCATTTCATTAGTTTGCATTCATTAGATAGTTTCATTTCATTACTTTCTAGCATTTAGACACACTCTATTACACACAACACACCCCTATTCAACCCCTAATCTTGAATGAACGCCAAGAATAAATAAGCGTGAAAGAGGCATTTTGCCAAGTTTTGGATGTCTTTCAAATCCCTCGTAGACATGTCATGTTGTGCCTTTGGCACTGATCCAAATGACCTTGAACCCTCTCCTACTCAATCAACTCCTAATGCATGTCCTCCTCATGAATTTGACATCATTGGAGATGATGATGCTAGCATTAATCGGTTCCCCAATGACTACTTTGACAACCTTAAAGCAAATGCTTCTTTCTACCCATCCATGAAACATCCTGAACTTCCTAACATATCACCCTAGAGACATTTGGCTATCTCTGTCCTAAATCAAACAATGAGCCTAAGTTCCCCCCACCAGGTGAACCTAGCTCTTCCAAACATGCAACTACTCGACCATTTTACAATAACCAAGTGACAAATACTCCCATTAATCTTCAACAAACATATGAGAAAGGTTTTATCATTCTAAGCCAACAAGGAGGTGACACACCAAAAGAACATGAAATAAACAAATATTACGAACAATTATCACCTGATGAACATACAAAGGGAATAGGCTATCAAGATCCCCCTCATAACCACATGCCTCCTCCAAAGTATCTAAGGCTTCATGATGATGGCACAATAATCTTTGATTCCCCTCCTAACCTAAATGTTCTTCTCCCTAAAGAACTCTCACCATATCCTACCAATAACAAAGACAATACTTAGGTCATATTAGGACCTCCTACCCTAATTTCCTCTTTCAAAGTTAGAGAATCTAGTAGATGCAAGAGGCCTTATAAATTACAGAAACTCAAACTTCCTCTTTGTCCACCACTTGAATGTGAGTAAATTGCAAATATTCCTAAACAATTGGCTCATCATATTTCCTCCTAGATATAGGTTGGTGATATATCCTAAAGATGCTAATGTTCCACATTGTGCATAGTGTTGGTGTTTTAATTTTCCAGCTAGGATTTGAAACTCTCTAAGAGGTAGCCAACCTCAATATTCAAGAATCATAAAGGCTAGTGGCCAACTGATAGGAAATGGAATTGACACACATTTCCCCTGCACTTCAAGCTTTGTAAGACCTAGGGGGTGACCCTTTAGCAATACCTAAAGATTTAGAGACACAAGTAACAGGATATTTCTTAACAGATAATGCTCTCACAGAATTATGCTGGGAAACATAAAATATCACTCAACATTGGCAAGACATTGATTGAATTTCAGGGACTAGCATGGAGAACATGACAAATACAACTGAGCAAAACAAATTTGAAATGGTTTTTGATTTAAAGAGTTGGGACCAAACTGAAAACAACAGGACCATGATAATGGACCAGTGCCATAAAATGGGCTAGGAGTCATATAAATAGCATTCATCCTTCAGTGTTGAACATGATCTAAAGGTATTTGCAAATGTTTTCACATTATGACAACCAGACCACTAAAGCCTTTATCTAATAATTCTTCTTATAAATCCACCTGAAATACAACACTCTTGTCATATTTGTTGAAGCAATTACATTGTTTCCTAAACAATAGGCAGTAATAGATGTAACTGATATCTATTGAAGTAATTACATCACTTAGAAAATAGAAGGCAACAACTATTGTAACTCAAACGCAACAATTGTGCATGAAAAGACTCAGATAATCTTTTATTATTGAATCCAAAAGAGCATTACATTCCAAAAATGGAGACAAATATCAATTAAAATATGAACATAAAAGAATAATTCAGAACACACACTTTCAGATTAAATGACTAACAATCATATTTCCCCTAGCTTTACAATCTACTCAGAGCTTCTTCCTGACTTGCAAAGCTTTCAGAAATTGGAACCCTTACAAAAGAGAAAAGAAGAGCAAAAATAGAAGAATGGAAGCAACCCTAAAATGTATCCACAGATGACAACTGGCAGCTTGATCCTCCATTAAATAACAACAAGAAAAAAATCTCTCTTCTCTCATCCAACAAACTTTTCCCCTTGAATCTGCCTTATTCACCTGTTTGCAACAAAAAAATTACTCCACTGTGAAGAATTTCCATTTTACCCAACTGTGTAAAAATGCCTCCAATTTTGTCTTTGCACCAAGTTGTTGAGCAATAGAAATCTTGCCCATGTGATAGATTCCATCATTTACCAGCATCTGAAAATAATTTTGTTCCCCATGAAAAATTCATATTTTCTACTCACTTTATAATGTTGTGGCTGCACATTGTTCTCCAACATAAAATATAACTTTCAAAGATTTCACTTTACTTGTATCCATTCACTCAATGTTTTAAATTTCCCATTTAAAACATTCACCCCTTTTTGACCTTGCCCACTACATTTGAAAAATTTGCCCATGCATTTATTTTTATCCTTCATTAAAAGCTTTCTGCTTTTAAGATTTTGAGACATTTGACATTAGGCATTATAAAATATTTACCCCCATGCACTTTCACGTGCATTTTACATTATGATGACTTTGCATTTTTTACTTTGGGCACTAATGAAAATATTTGCCCATGATATTTTAAACACTTCGTTTAAAATATTTGTCCATATAAAGTCTCCTTGATAAAATTTAATTTCACCCATTTTCATTTTAGTGAATGCATTTCACTAATTGAGTAAAATTATTTACTTTGCTCTCCATCAAAGAATGTTTGTTTTATGTAAAACCTTTTTTTTTTTTAAACTCATAGGCACCCACCTTATTGAAACATTTCCCCTTAAAAGTGGATCTATTTAATTCACTTATCAAGCATTTTTGAATTAATATTCTACCTTTTAAAATTTTAAGGGCCCACCACTCATTCTCTATGCACAAGCACTTTAATCACATTCCTTGAAAATTATATGGGCAAGTTTTTCATTTTAGAATTTCACCGCTTAATGAAAACTCTGTCGGGCCCGCCACCTCCACGTGGCCAAATCTCGCTAGCCCTGCGGGAAATAACAAGTGAGCAACTTTGGATTGCGAGCTAGCGAGCAAGGGCGTAGATTTGCTAAATTTTCACCTCCCTGTGATGACCGTTGATTTTAATCTCTCCTTCATTTCATATTTTGCCCCAATCTCTTTGCATTTTGCACTCTACAAAAAAATTTCATGGCGGTCGAGCCTCATACCTTTGTGCAACGTGGATGGTGCCCCAGTTTCACGCATGCCAACTACATTCACTTGGAAGTCCCTCTTTTTTCCTTTATTCACATCGGCCCCCTGTTCTCCAGCTTCAAGCTCAATCATAGCACCCCATTTTTCTTTGATGAATGTCCATAACCTGCTCCACAACTCTCGCGCTATGCTCTGCCAATGGCAAATGCTTGAAATTTACTAACACCTTTTCAATAAACACATTTAGTGCATACGCTGCAATGGCATACCGTTCCTCAAAATTTGATGGGAGTCTATAACCTCTACTCGTGCCCTTTATTCATCTCCTTTACTGCGTTAGTCTTTTCACCCATATTTCAATCATAACAGAAATATATGTTTTTTGTCAATCTCCCCTTAGCAGGCATGGTGGTGCCTTCCATTTCTTTTGTTGTGGGCTATCCCCACTTCACCTAGGCATCGCTTTTTGCTTGAAAGCTTCTAAGGCCTTTTCAACAAATCCATTATAGGCACGAGCTATGAGCTATGGTGTAATGTCCCCTTTCTAGTTGAAGCACTTAAACTTGAATCTTGCATTCAAAGTGTTTCTCAAAGAGACATCAGAAACATTAGAGATCAATAAATTTTAGTAATAACATCTAATAAGATCAAAGATCATATAAATATTTCGTTCTTGTCAAAGGATTATTCATTTCTTCCCTATCACTCACTATGAATGATTCTTCTATACTATATTTCATAAGTACATTAGATAGTGAACATCTTTCAAGATCCCATAGATGGAACATCATAGCAAATGAATAGAATCATTATTACTTATAAGGCTCAATAATTGCTACAAGCAATAGTCGTAAATAATATATCATATTTATATTATTTTGTATATATTATATGTGTCCACCATCCATGATGTATCTATGAATATTTTATATATACATATATATATACTTATCAATTATTAACATGTCATTCCGATTCTCAATATACTTATCCATCCTAAATATAGATTTGATAAATAATACAGATGATAAAGAAAGATTTGAAAGCAAGTATAGAAGGAGTGTAAATACAAATATATAAGATAGCAAATTACGATTGAGAGTGGTACATATTAAATAGATAAAAGAAGGAAAGAATGGGATACGTTCATAGGAAAAGGCAAACATACAGTCCTTATTAAATATCGTGATTCTGAGGAAGAGACGCATCCTTCACTCAGATTACTGTGACCTTGGAAGTCAAACGGTGCTTCTTTGGAAGGTTGCCTTTGGGTTTTTAATAGCTGCATTTATCTTTAGACAAGCTGATAGTGGGATTCAATAATCCCTTAAGGTTTTACTTTATTAACAATAACCATAACCGTTGAGGTTGCTTTTGAATTTATTTGTTTTGATTTTACTTTTATAGCAATATTCAGATTTACATTTTATATTATATATATATAATGATATTTATTTTATTTGTTATAATTTATTATTATAATAATTGTTCAATAATATCAATTGTTTGTATTTTTTAATACTTATATTTTATTATAATATTACTTGATGATAATTATAATAGTATTTAAATTGCTAATATTGATATATATATTTTTTATATTCACTTAGATATTCATTTTATTTATTTATTAGTATTTCAATATTTCATAGTTGGGTGTTACAATTTTGGGGGACATGATAGTGCTCCCTGCCCTAGATTGCTTGTCCTCAAGCAATCACTATTCCTAACATTTTTTCATTTCAATAGTCATAGCTCCTCAACTCAAAAAGCAATTAGGAAAGAAAAATTTTAATTAATCTTTTAAGCATAAGATACCGTGGAGAAATCTTGTTTGAAGACACATCTGGAATTAAGCAAACACATGGAACTACTTAATGAAACATAAATATACGTATATGTCGGGTTATATGTGGGTACAATAAATACACATAAGTTGCATAGTGTGTGTAGTGTTCTTTAATCAGCTTGATAACTAGGAATATGAATTCCTCAACTTAAGGATTGGACATCACAACAAGCAGCTATAATATGTCAAAGAACCTCATTTACTTATCAACCCAAGGACGTAGACTTGAAATGGGATAGCAAAATATATGCACTAACCACCCTTCCAGACATGCATGATCTCCTAAAATGCTAGAACTCTAAATTCTGGAATTACTTTACTGAATAACTTGCTTGGAAACAAAAACTGAAAGGTAAAACTACTCTGTTTCTAGTGGCTGCAGGAACACTCAGCAATGTTGTATTTCTGTTGGCTGCAGGAACAGACACCTTTAACTTTTACAAAAGAAAGTACAGCTATCCTAACCTATGAAATGAAAGTACAGACAATTTCCTAAGTGGGCCCCCTTAGGTCATGCCAAAGTAATCAACAGATTAGGTGAAAAGCTCCATAAACTTTATTGATTTAAGGTGAACAAGTACATAGCACAATCCTTCTGAACTGTATTTTTTATGTTGAAAAATGTATTACAATAGCAGGTTCTTTTTTTCAGCCCATTCTCTGAAGGAGAATGGGCTATTTATTGAAAACTAATCCTAACTACTAACCAACCTTCCCTTATAAATCGGGAGGTATTTATTACATCCAACTAACTTGATTAAAGAGGCGAATGACAATGCAAGGACTAATTCAAATTGGTTTGGCAGTCTTAAAGCGACATCATCCTAGATTTGAGCAACAACAGGATGCCTGGCCTAGATTCCTAGAACATTCTTCTTGCTTGGCGAATAAGTTTGAAACTGTCTCCCCATCTTTTGATGTTGAACCAGTCTTTATAGATTTGGCCTTCTACTCTTCAAGTGGAATTTGAATCCTTCCTCGAATCATGGCACCTGCAAAATAACTCGCCATCTTTTCCTAGAGAAGAAGGTTAGCTCAACATGTTCATCTTTAAGATAGTCCATTCCTTCATTCATTCATTCATTAAGTATTAAACTAAGGCAAACATCATTTCAGATATAGTTGCAGGAAGTTTGGTAGTGGATGCTGCAGGAAGGTTTTATGATCACAAAAAGCCATAAAGTATTTATCAGACTAATAAAATATTAAAGAAAATAATCATGGGACTTTTTATCATAATATATTCATCATATTAAGTCATAAAAAGGTCTATGTTCTATCCCATAACCAGACTGAATATTTATTTTTAGCATAATAAAAACAGAAAAGTACTTATAAAAATATGATCAAAATGTGCCAAAGTATTGGCTCATCACTCCCCTCAACCAACTACTTGTTGGGCCCTTCAGCAAGTCTAGCATTCTTTCTTTTGGAAAACTCTCTCAGATCTGCACTCAACTGCTGTCCACATTCACCAGTCTGGAAACTCCAGAAGTGAGCCCTCATTACCTCCAATCTTTGCCATCGGTTATCCTCTGAACTCCTATTGTAAGTACTGTTGTCGCCTTGTATAGCCAATAATGGCCATAGAAGAATAGGCGGTTGCATAACCAAGGGCAACCAATTCTCCTTCCTTGTTTTGGCATTCCTCATGTACCTCTCTACCCTTCGGGTTGCTGCATACAAAGTATTGGGGGTATGTGGCTCTACTTTCTTTAACTGAAATGAAAGGTGCTCCCATCTATTCTGAATATGCTGAGTTGCAGCATTAAAATCACTGTTTATAATTTGAGAATATTGAGAAAATACCTCTTGCCTTAGAGGTTCAATCAACAGCCTGGCTCTCTCATCTCACCATAATTTTTTCCAATCAAAATAAATACCCATGCCATTTCGAGATTCATTTCTCACATATAATGGCATATTATTTTCATCATGCATATGACTGTCAAATTGTTCCCCTCTGCTGATTTCATTGGTGATCCAGGAAATCAAGGCGCTGATATGAATATCACCGACATAACATAAAGGATTTCATTTCTTGTCCTGGGATACAGCCAAATTGTGTAGGTAAAACTCACACAGGAGGTTCCTAATGTGCAGAGGTGAATCCTTGTATGCTTCATAAAATTCCTCAGGGGTTTCCAAAGAAGGGTTCTTCCCTTTCCAGACTCTAATCAGTTGGAAGTTCAAATATAGTTCTTTGAGGTACATGGTGTAAACTGGTGAAGGTGCTCGACACTATAGTAGTTGTGGAACAAGTTCTACCACCTGATTGAGAGTATCAGTTAGATTGGCGATTTCCAGATTCTTATTCTGGATTACTCTTTGCAGTCTCTCAACTTCAAGTGCATAAGTAGTCTATTGTTGCTGAAGTTCCTGAAAACATGCCATTCTTGCGGAAAAGTTTGTAACATGGAATGGCGGTCTATGTTTATAGCATATTGCAGGTGTCTCCTACATTTCTTCAAGTTCATCCACCTTCCCCTGTTCTTCTTCTTCTATTACCTCAGTGTTATGTGATTGCACAGGATTATCCTATCCCAAATTACTACCCTGTTGCTAATCTTCCTGGTCAACAAAAATATTATCAATTATACCAATGTTTTCATGTTCTTCATCTGCTGGAAACACAACTGGCTCTTCTTCCTTCTTATCACATTCCATACCTTCCTGTAGCTGCTCTGCAATGGCAACCAACTCACTCAAACCAGCCCCTTCAGGTGTACTCATAATATCCTCGATAACAGGTTCTTCTTTTCCTAGTTCAGGACTGGAAGGATCTGAAGGTGGTGTGGCAGGAGTAGTATTAAGCGATTGGCGGGCTGCCTAGTTTTGAAGCCTAGAGCTCCTTCTTATGGAGGTAGGAACTGTCTTATGCTTTTTGGAAAATTTTGTTGCAGGAACAAAGAAGTTCTCATTCTGCTTCCTTTTCACAGGTTCAGGGGTTACTACAGCAGGTGACTTTCCTTTCCTATTTTTGGAAGAAGGCTCAGGAGTTTTAATAGGGCCTTGGGCCGATTGTTTGGAAGTTCTTCCAAAAATAGGAACATCATCCTGTGAATCGGATGATCCCTTAGGGGAGGACATAGCAACAGAGGTTTGCCCTTTTGACCGAGAGGTTTGTTGCTTAAAGGCAATGGGTTCACCCCTAGGTCCTACATTTTGAATTTTAGGGTTGAATTGGATAGTGAACTCCTCTCAGGTCATCCTTGATGTGTCTTGAACAAATTTCTCAACAAGCAATTTTATGAGGCAGTGGTGGGATACGGAATTAACCCTACCTTTCCTATATTCAATGACACTATTGGATAACAAGTTATAAAGGAAGTCGGGAACATTCATCAATAAGCCATAACGTAAATGAGACAAAATCTTAAAGTGATGAGAATGTAGGACTAAGAATCTACCTTCACAGGTTATGTATTTCATTATATACCCCGCTCGTGGCACCCAGTCCTGAGGTAGAATCATCCTCTGTGCACCTTGCTTGTCTACCCATAGAGGAGGATCATTTGGCCGAGTGAATTCAGTCTTGGCGCTTCTTGCATCTCTTCCCCTGGGATATGGTTCTCCGAATTGGGGTAATCCCGTTATTTCAACAATTCTGTCAATTGATGCATTGACTGTTATGCCCCTAACTTTTGCTTCCCCATCTTGAAATGTTCTTATGAATTCCTCTGCAATGTCTGTATTGAAAGTCCCGAGCTTCAAAAAGTAATTGAGCCACCCATATTGTCTGAATAATGGTGCATGTAGCACATCCTGCAACAAGATATTATGGTCTGTAGGCTCGTGCCGAATCGGCTGACCTCCCATTTCTTTGGTTCTCTGTAATCAAATGCGTTGAAGTATTGCTCTCCTGGCTTTTACAACAGAACTTCCTGCAATCCAACTAATGAATCCTCTGCAATTCTTCAGCGCTCTGCCCCTCCCCTCAACCAAGAATTTTGAACTACTCTTCAAAAGTTACAAAAAAATAGGGAAAACAATGTGATCATGCAATTTTGTTGAAGGAGAGAGCAATCATGGATTAGCGGAATACAGCTGAGGTCATTATTGCAGGAAGACTGTTTGATTATTAATTGCAGTTTCAAATATTGGGGGTTCTTAACAACGGACGGAACGAAGCTTATGGTGGCGGTAATAAGGACGTGGCAGAAGTTGAGTTATGGAGAAATATGCTCATTCATGCGGATTAGCCGAAGGAAATGGCAACCAGGAAAGTTGTTTGCGCCAATAAAGCAACTTAAATGATCTTAAAGTGAAGTGGAGCGTACCTGGAGAGAATCGTCGTAATTATCTGATGTGACCTCCTTTTTCATTGCAATAAGTGACATGGAGAAACATGGATGAGATGGGAAATGACAGTTGGATGATGTGGAAGAGAGAGAATGAGTACAGATTGTGGATGAAGTGAATGAATGGAAAGGGGATCTTAATATATAACCCCTTTATTATGGTTTGGTATGCACTTTTATGCATGGCTTGGGAATTTGAGCCTGGACTCAGTAACTTTGGTTGTAGGATCACTACTGTCCTGTTTAAGTTCAAATTGTCTCATAAATGTTTCTTTGTCAATGGGCTTAGAATAGAGCTTTAAGCGATGCCCATTGACTAATAGTTTGAACCGGACCTCATCAATGGTCCTCAATTGAACGGCTCCATTTGTGAATACTTCCTCTATCTCATATGGACCCAACCATCTGGTTTGTAGCTTTCCTAAACTGTCTTTATACCGTGAGTCATAAAGTAGAGCCCAATCTCTTGCTTTGAATTTATTTTCCTTGATATATTTACCATGCCACCTTATTCTCTGGTTTTGTATCAGCTCAATGTGCTACAGGGCATTCTTGCGAAGCTCATCCAGAGCATTGAGCTGCATGACTCTGTAATTTTGTGCCTTTGTTAAATCCATGTCCATCTCTAATTTTATTCTTAGAGTCTTATGTTCGAATTCTATTGGCATCACAACTGTTTTACCATACACCATTTCAAAGGGTGTATATCCTGTAGCAGTCTTCCAGGTAGTACGGTAGGCCCATAGATCTTTTGGTAACCTTGCGGCCCAGTCCTTCTTATGCAAATCTACAGTTTTAGTCAAAATGGCCTCAATGTCCCTGTTGGTGACCTCAACCTGGCCATTAGCCTGAGGATGATAAGGGGTTAATTTTATGTGCCTAATATTATATTCATTGACTAAGGCTGTAATCAAAGTAGAGGTAAACTGTGTTCCCTGATCTGTTACTATTTCCCTAGGGATGCCAAATCTGGTGAAAATTTTCTCATAGAGGAATTCTGCTACTTTATTATCCCTAGCATGTTTCATAGGTTTAGCTTCTACCCATTTTATCACATAATCTGTGCATACAAGTATATAGGACTTACCATTGGAAGATGGATCAATTGGTCCTATAGAATCCAGTCCCCATTTGTCAAAGGGTGTAACAACAACTTGTGGAAATAGAGGCATCTCATCAAATCTAGTTGGTCTTCCCATCCTTTGGCATCTATCACACCTCTTCGTATATTTGGCTGCATCTCTATGTAGAGTTGGCCAATAGTAGTCAATGTTTAAAATTTTCATTGTTGTTCTTTTGGCAGCAAAATATCCACCACACGGCTCATCTTGGCTTGCATGCAATATATCATAAGTGTCTTCCTCCTGCACACATCTCCTCATAACTTGATCCGGTCCTGTATAAAACATGCAATTTGCAATCCAAGAAAAGTTAAAATTTTTCTCTACTAATAATCTCTTTTCCTTAGGGGAGAATTGAGGAGGAGTCCTTCCTGCAGCCAAATAATTTGCTATATCGACATACCATGGGTGAATAACCTTGATTGCAAATAGGTGCTCATCAGGAAAGGAATCTTCAATAAGTGTAGAGTCATCTTGCCTTCGAATTCTAGAAAGGAAATCAACAACCACATTGGCTTTACCTGGCTTGTCCATAATTGTAATGTCAAATTCCTGCATCAGCAACAACCACCTTGCCAGTCTTCTGGCTATTGAGCTTTTGTTCATTAGATACCTGATTGATGCATGATCAGTGTGGACAAATATCTGATAACCAGTTATGTAATGCCTAAATTTATTGAGGGCATAGATGACTGCCAACATTTCTTTTTCTATAACAGTGTAGTTTAATTCAGCCCCCTGCAGATTTTTGCTTATGTAATACAGTGCATGTTCAGTTGAACCACCTTTTTGTCCTAAGACAATGCCAATAGCATAATCTGATGCATGAGTATGAATATGGAATGGAAGTGACCAATCAGGTCCTTTCAAAATAGGTGCTTGTGTAAGGGCGACTTTTAAATCAAGGAATGCTTTTTCACATTCTTCTGTCCATGCAAAATCTGCATCTTTCTTCAGCAAACTGTATAGAGTGGCAGCTATTTGACTAAAATCCTTGATGAATCTCCTATAGCATCCAGCATGGCCTAGAAAGCTTCTTAGTTCCTTTTGTTTGGTGGAAAAGGGTAAATTAGAGATGACCTCAATCTTAGAAGGATCAACCTGTATTCCTGTAGCAGAAATATAGTGACCAAGCACTATTCCCTCCTGCATCATCATGAAGAACTTCTGACTATTTAGTGACAGGTTATGATCTTCACACCTCTGTAGCACCTTCTTCAAGTTTGCTTGAGCCTCCTCAAATGTTGCACCATAAACAGTAAAGTCATCCATGTATATCTCCATGCAATCATATGAGATGTCTGAGAAGATACTGATGACTGCTCTCTAAAAAGTTGCAGGTGCATTGCAGAGACCGAAAGGAAAAACAGAGTAGGCAAATGTCCCTCAAGGGCATGTAAAAGTAGTCTTTTTTTTATCCTCTGGTGCAATCTTGATTTGATTGTACCCACTGAAACCATCCAGGAATGAGAAATACTTTTTCCCAGATAAATTATCTAGAACTTGATCAATAAAGGGAAGAGGAAAGTAATCTTTCTTTGTTGCAAAGTTAAGCTCTCTGTAGTCCACACATACCCTCCATTTTCCCCCTTTCTTAGGAACAATAACTAGTGGGGAAACCCAATGACTATCCGAAATTGGATAGATAAAGCCAGCTGTCAACATTTTCTGCAACTCTTCTTTAACAATTTCTCTCAAAGCTGGATTTATTCTTTTTTGAGGCTGCCTCACTGGTTTGAACTCACTGTTAATGAATATGCGATGTGTGCAGAGTTTTGGGTCTAAACCCTTCATATCACCATATTCCCAAGAAAAAGTTGACTTATGGTTGTTAAGCATTTTGACCATAGATTCTTGTTGCTCACTGGTGAGGTTTTTATTGATACTCAAGGTTTTTCCTGCTGCCACCTCGACTTGGGAGGTTATATCAAGCATAGATACTTCAGGTAGGAATGGCATTTCAACTTCGTGGGGTAGTAGGGTATGCAAACAATCAGTTGCTGTAGGATAATGAGCTGATGTAGGCGGAGGAAGAATGGTCTACAAAGAGCATGGATTTTTGTTACATTGAGGGTATTCAGTACCATAGTTATTCAGCAGGATATTGGATAGTATATCTTCCTCAGCTTGTTGTTCAATGAAAGGCTCTTTGGTAATCATCATTAATTTGGCCACGAAGTTTACTTCCTCTTCTTCTCCCAAATCAGGCCAAATAGCCTGTCCAGACTCAAGTTGAGGTTGGGCTGAAGAATATAGGGTAAGCTTCTTTGTGGTATACCCATCAAATATTGTCATGTTACCAGTCCTACAACCCATATAAGCATCAGTAGTAGATAACCATGGCCTGCCTAAAATCACAGGATATCCTCCTAATGATGCTTTCAGAGACAAAATAATGAAATTGGTAGGATACTCCCATGAATCTAGAGTGACAACTAAATCTTCTACTACTCCATCAGGTTTGACAGTTGAACTATCAGCAAGTTGCAAGACTGTAGGTGTAGGTCTTAGGTCTGAAATACTTAGTTTTAGTGCAAGGTATTTGGTCATGACATTGATAGCAGCTCCAAGATCGACCAAAGCATTCTTAATTTGAACCCCATTAATATTAATTTCAACAACGGGGCTGCAGGGTCTGAATATTTTGGGATGGTAAGCTTCGCTAACATTAAATCAGAGAGTCGACCTAAAACATGAACAGTCTGAGGGTCTTTCTTCTTCCTACTTGACTTCTTTAGACATGCTTCCTTAATGGCCTTGTTGTAAATAGGTACTTCCTTAATTGCTTGAAACAAAGGAATTTTAATACATATATGCTTTAATTGGTCAAGGATATTAAAGGTAGGGTCTTCTTATTTTTTTACAATTTCACCGTCCAACCTTTGTGGGAAAGGAGGCGGCAATGTATTAGGTACCTTAGGTAGTGATGGAGTCTGTATTGGCTCATTGGGTTGGGCTAGGCCATTGGCATTTTCTTCTTGCTCAATCTCCTCAGATGGTAATTCTGAGATTAGGGGAGGAGATGGTGTAGGCAACACAGTTCCTGAACGTAAGTTGATATTTTTCAGGTTGAGAGCATAAGCAGGTTGATTATTAGGATCAACAAAATAAACTTGTTGCTGTTGTTGCTGGCTATTTGGATTGGGTGCTGCTTGAGCAGCTAGTTGGGTTGGCTTTGGATTCTGGCTTTGATTGGCTACAGGAGGTGGCATAATTGACTGCTGTTGGGGTTGCTGCAGGAAACCAGTGGGCGGATTTGACCATTGCTGGCCTCCTCTCCATTGGTTAGGCTGCTACCAATTCCCTTGTGGAGGTTACCACTGATTTTGTTGTGGTGACTGCCAGTTTCCTTCCGGAGGTTGCCAACGATTTTGTTGAGCATTTGGCCAAGGGTTATTCCATTGGGGTTGAAAATATGGGCCAGAATTTGGAGGGTACTGGTTCTACCATTGATTATTATATGAACCAAAATTTTGTAAGGGGTCCTTGTAAGAGTTATTGATGAACTCGAGCACCCAGGATCACCTACAAAACCAAGATAAACCTTCCACACGAGAGCAGCAAGAGATAGAATGCAGGAATATAGTGCAATAACAAAATGATGTTATATCACACACTAAATGATACGATATGCCTCAACTCTCCCTTGAATTGATTGAGTTAATATGAACTCATCTAGACTAGATAGGAGCTAGACCTGAACTAGTTAGGAGGGAGAGGTGAGTGCAGAATATATAGTAGAATATGGGCAAATAATTCCAAGAGGGGTAATAACTCCCAAATAACCAAATTAGGTGGGAGTTATGCCTACTTGGAAAATGCCAAATAGGTGGCATAACCTACTCAAAAAGAGACAGATGAGTGGTTTTGTGAGGTGGCATATAAGGCCAAAAGAGGGTGTGAAACTCAACCACCCAAGTGTGAGTGGGAGCAACACATGTAATCGATGGATTATGCCACGTGTCCTCACATGAACCACATCTCCTATAACCTAAGGTATGCTTAATAATGTGTAGGAAAAATAATATTAAAAAAACCTACACTAACAGTCCTGAGGCATACCTTGTCTTGGGGCCCATGGTTTACGCTGAGCAACAAAGAACACATCTTCCTCTCCTTCAATGGTTTTGAACTCAGTAGGAAGACGCTGCACCTCCAAATTGGCCACTGCTTTGCATCTATAGTCCCTCTTCCTCTATCTGTAGTGAGGGCAATATTCAGCCAACATCGCATCAGCTTCTTCTTTCTTCCTTCTAGCTTGCATGGTGTCCAGCTGAGTAGCAACATCATTTATGATGTCTTGCTTGAAGTCGGACAGAAGATTAGAGAGTTCTCCTTTTGATACACCTGCACCACTTCCTTTGGCAACAAAGGGTCGGAACCCCTTACCTTTCTTCACATTTTCCCTAGAGTAATTGAGACATATTGTCTTAATGTCATTCCAATTGCTTTGGGTAATATCTCATCCAGCCATGAGGTCTAGTGCTTCCATGCAAGTATCATTGACTCCCCTTAAAAAGAGAAGTTTTTTAGACTCCTTATTTAGCTGGTGCTGAGTATTTTTCTGCACACTGAACAAAAACCTAGATACATAGTCCTCCAAGGTTTCATCCTTTTTTTGTAACATCTTGAAGAGGTCATCTCCTCTCATATCATTTCCCCTATAATATTCTTTATACTTCCCTAAGAACAATTCCTTCAATTCATCCCAAGTGGTTGCTGCATTACCTCCTAATCCCATGAACCATCTTAAGGCTGACTCCTTTAAAGTAGAAGGAAACAATTTCATCTTATGGGCTTCAGTAGTATAATCATAACTCCTACATAGGATGTCAAACTCAAACAAGAAGGTATGAGGGTCCTCTGTAATCAGGCCATAGAATTTTGGAAGCAATGAAGCATGGATATTTTTGAGATTATTATTGTCATGCAACTTAGGGAGTGGAAATGGAAAAGTAGGCATTGCCATCCTTGGTGGTGGCCTTGGGTTAGCTCCTGGCTGGTAGACAACAATGGCCAGTGGATTGTTATGGGGATGCTGGTTATTGAAAGTATGCAGGTTATTCAACTGTGATGTGAGCAAATCAAGATTATTAGGTGCATCAAACAGGTTCAAACTGACCTCCGAGGAAGAAGAAGATGAAGTGACAAGGTCCTGGCCGACATCCAAATATGGTTCTTTTGGGACAATTTCTGGGTCAATCTTTGGGTTGTTTTCTTGGATATCTAAACTTCTAGGAAGGAATCTTCCAAATTGGCCTCTTCTTCTAAGCATACAGTAAAAAATAAATCTAACTATGGAAAAATGATAGAATAGTGAATTTTGATCTAAATTCTAGGAATAAAACTTCAAGCTACCTGCTAGCATGCCTGCAATAGGTTTTCTTAGTTTGACACCATCCCCAGCAACGGCGCCAAAAATGTAGTGTTCTTTAATCAGCTTGATAACTAGGAATATGAATTCCTCAACTTAAGGATTGGACATCACAACAAGCAACTATAATCTATCAAAGAACCTCATTTACTTATCAACCCGAGGACGTAGACTTGAAATGGGACAGCAAAATATATGCACTAACCACCCTTCCAAACATGCATGATCTCCTAAAATGCTAGAACTCTAAATTCTGGAATTACTTTACTGAATAACTTGCTTGGAAACAAAAACTGAAAGGTAAAACTACTCTGTTTCTAGTGGCTGCAGGAACAGTCAACATTGTTGTATTTTTGTTTGCTGCAGGAACAGACACCTTTAACTTTTACAAAAGAAAGTACAACTATCCTAACCTATAGAATGAAAGTACAGACAATTTCCTAAGTGGCCCCCCTTAGGTCATGCCAAAGTAATCAACAGATTAGGTGAAAAGCTCCATAAACTTTATTGATTTAAGGTGAACAAGTACATAACACAATCCTTTTGAACTGTATTTTTTATGCTGAAAAATGTATTACAATAGCAAGTTCTTTTTTTCAACCCATTCTCTGAAGGAGAATGGGCTATTTATTGAAAACTAATCCTAACTACTAACCAACCTTCCCTTATAAATCGGGAGGTATTTATTACATCCAACTAACTTGATTAAAGAGGCGAATGACAATGCAAGGACTAAGCCAAATTGGTTTGGCAGTCTTAAAGTGCCATCATCCTGGATTTGAGCAACAGCAGGACGCCTGGCCTAGATTCCTGGAACATTCTTCTTGCTTGGTGGATAAGTTTGAAACTGTCTCCCCATCTTTCGCTATTGAACCAGTCTTTATAGATTTGGCCTTCTACTCTTCAAGTGGAATTTGAATTTCTTCCTCCAATCATGGCACTTGCAAAATAACTCGCCATCTTTTCCTGGAGAAGAAGGTTAGCTCAACACGTTCATCTTTAAGACAGTCCATTACTTCATTCATTCATTCATTAAGTATTAAACTAAGGCAAACATCATTTCAGATATAGTTGCAGGAAGTTTGGTAGTGGAGGCTGCAGGAAGGTTTTATGATTACAAAAAGCCATAAAGTATTTATCAGACTAATAAAACATTAAAGATAATAATCATGGGACTTTTTATCATAATATATTCATCATATTAAGTCATAAAAAGGTCTATGTTCTATCCCATAATCAGACTGAATGTTTGTTTTTAGCATAATAAAAACAGAAAAGTACTTATAAAAATATGATCAAAATGTGTCAAAGTATTGGCTCATCAGTGTGAGTGCACACAATTCACAAGATATTCACATGAATACAAGTAAGAGAGAAGGTACACACATGAATACCAGTCACAAAGTATACACATGACCACACACAAATCATAATGTAAGCCACAAAGTATTCACTTAAAGGAAGTTGAATACACCTATGTCATAGTGTGCACTTGGGTACACTTGAATACATAAGTCATACAATATACACGTGAATGCACTTGAATACATAAGTCAAACTTGAATACACTTGAGTACATAAAGTGCACATGGGATACACACAAATACACATAATACATGAAGCATACAAATAAATACATGTAATTCGCATGGATACATATATACGCAAGTCATAACATACACTTCATAACTTAAAACCACATAAATCAGAATTTAAAGCAGACAAGCAAGCAACTCAACCAAGCGAATGAGCAACTCAAGCAAGCAAGCACCTAGCTCAAACACACAGGCAAGTAGCTCAAGAGGGAAAACAAGTAGCTCAAGTACACAGGTAAGTAGGTCAACCACACAAGCAAGTAGCTCAAGCAGGCAAACAAGTAGCTCAAGTACACAGGCAAGTAGCTGAACCAGACAAACAAGTAGCTAGAGTAAGCAAGAAAACAACTCAAGCACACAAGCAAGTGGCTCAAGTAGACAACCAGGTAGCTCAAACACGCAAGCAACTAGCTCAAGTAGACAAGAAAGTAGCTCAAACACGCAATCAACCAATTCAAGTAGACAAGCAAGTAGCTCAAGTAGACAAGCAGGTAGCTCAAACACGCAAGCAACTAGCTCAAGCAGCTTGACAAAACATTCCTCACATTCTCGAAAGAAATTATAACATCACATCTTGTTGGAGATACATGAAGTACATGCACGATTACATGAAGTCAAAAATCATATATATGAATACATGTAAGTCATAAAGTATACACTTGAATACAAATACAAGGCATAGAGTAGACACTCAAATACAAATACAATCATAGAGTATACACTCAAATAAAGTATACCATTAGACAATTGGGAAGGGGGATTCGGTGCATCCCATACTACACTGTGGACCCGTCCACCATCCCAAGGTCATCAAGTCTATACATGAGTATGAAGTAGACACTCAAATACATGTAATACAAAAGTATTCACACAAACAAAGCATACATACAAGTCATTAAGTGAAACTTTGAAAACACACAAATTATCTCAAAGTATATACTTGAATATAAGTAAGGCACACATAGTATTGAACCAAAAAAAACACCTTGTTGAAGTTATTGGTCTTCTCAATCATAGGTATGGTCAAATAGGATGGCTACATTGGGATGCCCTGAGAGGTGTTCCTTCCAAGCCCAAGAGCAGGTACGCAGGCCCTCTTGGCCCAACAATGGCAGACACGCAATTATCCATGTGGGTGGACTACTCGGAAGGGCCCCTAGCACCTGCTATCCCTTTTGCATCTCCTATTCCCCATCTCCTACTATGATGGAGAGTTCCTCAAGTTGATCTAACCATGCAACAACTTGGAGGAAGGATTTCCATAGGAGGCCCTTAGAGCACTCCCTTCTCAGCCCAAGAGTGGCTAAACAACCCCCTTGGCCCCCAATGGTAGACACACAATCATCCAATGAGGGTGGTCTACCTCGAAGGGACCCTAGTATCTGCTCAACCTATCAATTCCATCCTCAACTTACTACATGATTGTTGATGGTAGAATGATTGCATCTAATGATTTGACAATTTACCCGTAATTACACCATCCTATGGGGATTCATGAATTTATCAAGATATTAAGAGTTCAATGTAAATAATTTGAATGTATATGCAATGGTCCCTTATGCTATTCAATGTTTATGTTGATCAATTATCAAATATTAATAACTCCATTTACATCTTTATCAGTATCAAATCCAATTTATCGATCATTAATATTTACATTCATAACATGTTTAACAAATAATATTTTCTAATTATATGTAGGTATTTATGATTGTTGATTTAGGGCTATGAGAGTACGCACCTAATACTTACCACTTCGATCTGCAAGGACCTCTTATTTTCCCAGCCAATGATGCAACCTTCGTATTCTGTCTTTAGTAAGTTTGTATACACTATTTTCACAGGATGGCAGGAAAGTTGCTCTGATACCACTTGTAATTTCCCCTTTCTAGTTGAAGCACTTAAACTTGAATCTTGCATTCAAAGTGTTTCTCAAAGAGACATCAGAAACGTTAGAGATCAATAAATTTCAATAATAACATCTAATAAGATCAAAGATCATATAAATATTTCATTCTTGTCAAAGGATTATCCATTTCTTCCCTATCACTCACTATGAATGATTCTTCTATACTATATTTCATAAGTACATTAGATATTGAGCATCTTTCAAGATCCCATAGATGGAACATCATAGCAAATGAATAGAATCATTATTACTTATAAGGCTCAATAATTGCTACAAGCAATAGTCGTAAATAATATATCATATTTATATTATTTTGTATATATTGTATGTGTCCACCATCCATGATGTATCTATGAATATTTATATATATATATACACTTATCATTTATTAACATGTCATTCCGATTCTCAATATACTTATCCATCCTAATATATTCAAATTTATTCATAAATCATATACTAAAATATATTATGTGTACATCCTATTTGTCAATCATCATAATATATATTTGAGTACATAATTGTCATTGATATTTAACCATCACAATATATTTAGATATATTCATAAATCATAACATACCTAAATATATTTATAAGTCTCCTAATCGCTAATCTCCATATGCTACAGCCCCTTAATATATTTATCAAATTATTTATTTGAATTTATAATATACTTACCTCCCAATTATGTTTATGCAGCAACATTATCTTCTCCAACAGATATCTTATATTTTATTTCTTTCCTATGATTTACCTACTGCTGTGGTAGACTTCATTTCTCCCTGCTTTTTGTCCAGCGCTTGATACATACAGTCGAATAAATAATAAAAAGAATATAGATGATAAAGAAAGATTTGAAAGCAAGTATAGAAGGAGTGTAAATACAAATATATAAGATAACAAATTACGATTGAGAGTGGTACATATTAAATAGATAAAAGAAGGAAAGAATGGGATACGTTCATAGGAAAAGGCAAACATACAGTCCTTATTAAATATCGTGATTCTGAGGAAGAGACGCGTCCTTCAGTCAGATTACTGCGACCTTGGAATTCAAACGGTGCTTCTTTGGAAGGTTGCCTTTGGGTTTTTAATCGTTGAATTTATCTTTAGACAAGCTGATAGTGGGATTCGATAATCCCTTAAGGTTTTACTTTATTAACAATAACCATAACCGTTGAGGTTGCTTTTGAATTTATTTGTTTTGATTTTACTTTTATAGCAATATTCAAATTTACATTTCATATTATATATATAATGATATTTATTTTATTTGTTATAATTTATTATTATAATAATTGTTCGATAATATCAATTGTTTGTATTGTTTAATACTTATATTTTATTATAATATTACTTGATGATAATTATAATAGTATTTAAATTGTTAATATTGATATATATATTTTTGATATTCACTTAGATATTCATTTTATTTATTTATTAGTATTTTAATATTTCATAGTTGGGTGTTACAATTTCGGGGGACATGACATATGGCCTCCATACACACATGATTTGCATATCATATTTCTAAACTATTTGTGCGATTGTATTTGTGACAATTCCGTTTGTGGTGAATGCATAGATCTTAGAAAAGCCATGCCACCACACCATTACGCATAGACCAACTCTTATGTTTGTAGCCAAGAGACTTCACAAAGTTTTCCAAGAAACTTTCTTTCATAAATTCAATAGCATGCCGAATGATACACCTTAGTTGCATGCCACCAACGAGTTGTATAGGAAGGGTTGTACTTTGATCCCAATCAATGGGAGATTTGAACAAAATAATAATTGTGTTCCACATTATGAAATGTTGAAGAAGAAACCCCATTCATCACACACAACCGAATCACTTCTCCATATTGACTCTCATTGAGCCACACTCATGGTAATTCAAGTAAAACACCATTTTCAAGAGATAAATTGAAGAAGCCTGCGGTGATGAAAAATGACCACCCACTGATGAAATAGTGGTTTTCCATTCATGTATTTCACAATCATAAAATCCTTCAACAGATTGTAGTGCAACATTTACAACCTCATGATTGTGCAAGACATGTCGGATCCCCATGTGGGATCGGCTAAAAAAAAAATCATTTTCAAACAATTTTCATCCCCAAATTAATCTGAGGCAAGTCTTGAATTCTCCTGGTGAGAAAATTCAAACTGGGTTGTCATTAAAATTTGTTTTCAGACACTTTTAAAAAATGAGCAAAATAGGCCAAGCGAGCTCTAGAATCAACTTAGGAAACTGGGAAAACGACCTCCTAGAGCTATGAAGACCCATAGGAACATAGTCATTTGACCCAAGAATGCAGAACAACAAATGGCTCAGAAAAAGGACACCTGAGGTGAAAGTTATTAACTGTGAAAGTTTCTCAGTCAGACTTTTTGTAACTTGTTCAGAACCAATTAAAACTCACCCGATTTCCAATTTGGAAGCTTAGTAAATCAACTCCTAGGAGGCCTCCACTAGAAACATAAGCACATTTAGGTATCCTGAGCACGTGCACAAAAGGAATTTTCATGAATCATCTCCCATCAAAAGATATTGACGATCAAAGTTGACCTTTCTTAAATGCTATCAGGAATGCAGATGCAAAACTGAACAAACTGCATTTGGTTTTGATTTGTTAAAAATAGTAAATGAGGTCGTGAGGCTCTAAAAACTGATACATGAGCTCATTTAGGTGGGGAGAATATAGAACAACATTATTTTTTACATGAAAGTCAACCAATTGCAAAATGCAAGCCCAAACAGGAGGCTACTTTGCAAAATTGAGTTTGCAAACAACAAAACAATGCCAAAACCCTCCAGCTTCACTTTTTCAAAACTCTGACAAAACTCATCATGGGAAGCTAAAAATTGACATGCACGTTCACATATGTCAATTGAATATGTCTATAAATCTGTTTTACATGAAAATCATCTGGCTCCAAATTGCGACCTTCCAAAGTAGGTCACTTGGGTAGATCCATCAGGTGCACTTCTGAAAGTGTAAAGACAAAATTTTTGATATAGGCATTTCAAATTTGCAAAATTTGAGAGTGCCAATAGTGGCTTTGACTGAGGATGTATGCCCCTTGTAGGCATAGCAAGATTCTAGATCTCTGGGGAGTAGACCAAATTATGAGTCTGTCAGGTACTCTCAAACTTCTCCTTTATTCAACTTCGTTTTCAACTTCATCTGTCAAACACAATTCTATAGAAAAATCTGACCTCCTTCAACTCATGCTTTCCTTTATTATACCATAATAAAATAGGTGACCTTCTTACAAGCAGAAAAATGTGGTGACCACTGAAATTTGTCTGATTACAAACATTGCCACTGACATTCCTCACAAATTTTTTGAGCATACCACTTCCAATATAATCTATGCCATTCTTCATTGTATAATCAATCACAAACTGCAAGATTTCATCATCACATGACACATATGCATTATATTCATCATATGAAATATGTTCATATTGAAAATAACATTTCTTGTTATTCATCTCATTGTCATGTTCCATAAAAATACCTTCCAGCTGAATTGGAAACTGAAAATATTCAAACTGCTCCAAGTGGTTGGCATCATGATATTCAACCTTACCTGTAACACCTGTTTCAAATGTAAAATAGTCATAGGAAATTCCCTTGAGGAGTTCATCAAGGTGTTCCTTTGCTTGCTCAAGACTACATTCCAACCATGTGTGAAATGCACCATTGGAAATTTTAACAAAGAGCGGGTTATCTCTACACCAATAAGTTTCATCATTCCTCATCTCTAGTGAAGTTGGAGGCTCATCAAACAATGTATTTTCCATTATATTTATTTTTGACATAAGAGTCTCAATCTCCTCAACATGAAAGTCTAAATCCTTCAAGTCATCATTGCACTCAAAATCACTGTAATCACTGGAAGAGCATATAGACACATTTTCAAATTCATTTCCATCCTCAAATTTTTGAGTACACACATCTAAAACTTCTTCCATGTCCACATAATCTGAAATATCATGGTCAGAAAGCTCTTCAAGCTCCATATAAATATTACCCAAAAATGGTGGCATCCCATTACTCAAATTTTCATCATAATACATAATCTGATCACGTGAGAGTGAAATCATGTCCACATCTTGCATACTAATGTTATCCTTGTTTGATATAAAAATTTCCAAGTCTAATTCATTAACAATAGTATGACCAGCATAATAGCAATCAACATGACTTACCTTATTTGTTGAATATGCATGAACATGCCCCATGATACCAAGCTTATTATTGTCAAAGATTTCAATCTTGGTAATATTGTAATCAGGACTACATGGTTCTATCACACTGAATGATGAATACATTATCTCACTATCACTCTTATCTTCAAACAAATTACCAAATTCATCTAAACCATAAGACTGCAGATGGACCCTCTCTGTGATCTCATCGCTAGAACAACTAGTAGTTCCATTACATGGTGTGATATGCCAAGTATTTGGAATTGTTTCCATCTCTTTATCTATTGTGTTATGTATTGAATTTGAAGCTTCATGAATGCAACCCATAGGTGCATACATCTCATTATTTGGATGCTCACTAAACTGTTTCCTATCAACATGAGGAATAGTCACAACATGGGACAAGTCTTCTTCACTCACATCATCATTTGAAATATATAGCTACACTACACATTGATCAAAAGGCTTTATAATGTCAACACAATCTAGAATTCCATAAAACTATTTCACATTATCTATGGATGATAATGATGATCCTAGATCCATCTAATTGTCACAATGCATAACTTGATCATTCAAAACTGAATTCCTTCCTTCATTATTGTGCACATCATCATTCTTTTCATGTACAACTGACATTCCCATCTCCACTCCATATAAACAATCATGGATAACAAAGACATAAGCAGGTTCATCAACATCTTCATCACCTCCAGCAATACTATGTTCATGATCATCAAATTGAGCACACATATGCTCATGTTCAAATTCTTCATCATTGATAGAATCAACATACTCCATTAATGACAAATCCAAATTACATTCCAAGTTTGCATCAAATGCAATTGGATCATTTACTTGTGGAAAAGTGACTTCATGAGCAATCATGTTTTTACATTCTTGAGGTGAAGAAAGTGCCTCCATATCATCATCATAAGAGCATTCATAATCGGCAAAAGAACAATCAATTTGACTTTCATCAACATCCTCATGACAAGAAGACATATCACTACATAATCCATACTTAGATTCCTCAGAGTAAGTGCTTGAACTTCTATCTTCAATGTCTTGATCACTGATTTGTGAGGAGGTATGATCAACATTAGCCTTATTTTCACTAACCAAAACCTAACATAGAATGATGTTTTGCATCTCTTTCATTTCTTCATCACACAAGATATTGCAAGAATTTTTTTCATGCATATCTATTTCTTCATCATACCATGTATCTTCATCTTTATTGTTGTTGCAAGGATCTACACATGTGTTGATTGTGAGCTGATTAAAATTAGTATCTTCATCCATACAATATGAATCTTCATTTTTTGATGTACACCTTTCAACATGGAGTTCATTTGGATTTGCACATGATGATGGAGAAATCAGAGCAACAACATCAACCTTATTTTGATAAGCACTTCTATTATCTGGTCCATGATTTCTATCTGCATGAAGTGTGTTAGGATGACCAACACTCACAACCCTATGTCCTTTCATCATTGAAAATCTCAAATTGTTCTCAATATCTATAGCAACTTGATATGCCTGATGTAGGGTTGTAGGTTCTTTATCTCTTAATAGATAACTCATTTTCTTGTCAAATGCTCCTAAATACACGACTAAATATTCAACATCATTTGGTCTTATGTTCTCTGGGATCTCTCTAATGATCTTTGAAAATCTAAGATTAAAGGATGGGACTAACTCATCTTTTCCTTTCTCCATACTCATGAACCTTTGCCTTATCAAAACAGGGTTAATCCTCTCTTCAAACTGCTCCATGAACATTGTCTTGAACTCTTCCCATGAATGAATAGAGGAAGTTGGTAAATAAGAGAACCAATCCCTTGCATCTCCTCTTAGAGACTAAACAAATATTCTCATGATCACATATTTGTAGTGAATCTCATAATCATCCATCAAATTATTGAATTCTTGGAGATGCTTATTTGTTGATTCAAACTCATCACCAATGAATCTTGGTAACTTATTTTTGACTTTAGCTGGAATTTCATTTGGGTAACCACTAATACCACTAAAATTGATAGCTTTGAACCTTCCATTGTTGAAACTTCTTTGACAATCTGGCTGGGACTGATCACAAACCATGGTTGCACCCGGAACCATACTAGGATGCATATATTGAAACATTTTCACATGCCTCTTTCAAATTTCACATATCAACCCTACAACTAATCATTCATTTCCCTATTTCTATTTTTCATCATGATCTTAGAATATTACAATGCATAATTCAAATGCATCTAAGCCTAAGATCTACTTAGTGGGCAAATTTAAAACAAACATACTTCTCCAACAGAGCACATAGGCTACAAATTACAACTTAGAAGTATGCAAACTAAATATTACTGTCCTTTCCCTCTTTTAGTGCTAATCACTGAATAGGGAACCAAATTTTTTCCTAAGATGTTCAAATATGGTTTTCATATACATTTTTCTTGAAAACCAAGAATGAGGAATACCTAGAAACATTTCAGTTGCTACAAATTATCTTCCTGACTGGAAATATTTGTAGATCTGGAACTTTCTTCAAATTTTCAACAGGTTCTATTAACAGAGTCACCACATCTCTTCAAAGAGGATTGAACTTCAAACATTATGAAGCTCTTTCACATGTAAACTTCTTTTTGAGTTCCTTCCACCAACAGAGTACCACAAATCATGAAACTTTTAGGTTCACTGCAACAAATCTTCCTCCAGGGTTGAAATCCTTCAATATTTGAACTAAATTCAAAATGGTAAATCATTTGACTCTATGAAATGACTCTTAAAGCTAGATTCTGCAATTAGAATTTTCACAAATTCTCCCCAGTAGAGTCGCCATTTTGTTGGTGTTCTATTTTTCCAGCTAGGCTTTGAAACTCTCTAAGAGGTAGCCAACCTCAATATTCAAGAATCACAAAGGCTAGTGGCCAACTGATAGGAAATGGAATTGACACACATTTCCCCTGCACTTCAGGCTCTGTAAGACCTAGGGGGGTGAACCTTTAGCAATACCTAAGGATTTAGAGACACAAGTAACATGATATTGCTTAACAGATAATGCTCTCACAAAATTATGCTGAGAAACATAAAATATCACTCAGCATTGGCAAGACATTGATTGAATTTCATGGACTAGCATGGAGAACATGACAAACACAACTCAGCAAAACATATTTGAAATGGTTTTTGATTTAAAGACTTGGGACCAAACTGAAAACAGTAGGAGCATCATAATGGACCAGTGCCATAAAATGGGCTATGGAGTCATATAACTAGCATTCATCCTTCAGTGTCGAACATGATCTAAAGGTCTTTGCAAATGTTGTCACATTATGACAACCAGACCACTGAAGCCTTTATCTGATAATTCTTCTTATAAATCCACCTGAAATACAACACTCCTATCACATTTGTTGAAGCAATTACAGTGTTTCTTGAACAATAGGAATTTATAGGCTTAAAATTTTGTGTTGTTTCTTTGGTTGAGATATCATTAGGCTAGATCATTGGAGTTTGGATATTACATGCTTGATGTAAGCCATTTTATTTCATACCAGTGATTTCATCCTTCACTTTTTTCGTCTCTACCTTCATATCTTACATGGTGATGATATCCATCTCCTTCCTCATTGAGTGTAAAATATTTTTCTTAAGAGACTCCGAATCTATGAACCCTTCTCCTCAAGAATTAGATTATCCTTATTTTATTATTTTCTTAAAGTGGTTTGATTCCTTCCCTTGCATGTTGTTGAAGCCCCCATCATGATGTAACAAAAATAATTTTACAATAAATTACATAAAATAAATCTAAAAAATATAAAAAAATTACTATAACTTATCAAAGCATAGATCTGACTCATAAAAATGAACTCTAATAAATTCACTGATTCATAGCCTGGGGAATATAATATGTCCTTGAGTAACCCTTTAGAATTAAAATTTTTGCTTTAGAATCCTTGGGAATAAATTTGGTGGTAACCTAATTTCACAATAAATCCTTCAAATCTAATCCAATTACCTCAAATATAGATTATAGAAACTTTAATATGTCCTTGATCAACCTTCCAAAATTAAAAATTAAAAAAATTCAATTTGTGAGAGATATGTGCTTCAAAACTTGACCTCTCGACTAAAAAAACATCTTTTTTCTTGCCTTTTGAATTTTGAGATCATGGTTTGATACCATTTGTAATGAAATAAATCACACAAGAGATTAATATAATAAGAAATATACTTGAAATACTTGATAACACTCCAATAAGGACACAATTCAAATTATGATGATAATAAATTAATTGTTACCTCATATATTTACTATACTTATGCTATGGATGACACCCAAACAAACTTAACTACATGTATAAGTCTAAATTGATGGACATATAAATTAATTAAGAGTTGTAGTAGCCATAAGTTGAATACTCATATCCCTATGCACACTATAAGATTAAGAGTATAGCATAAATTTTACAGATGTAAAGTTTAAGGGAGACTTTGAGTTCATCAAGCTGGTAGAGAAAGATAATTATCCTACTTTTTAAGGTTTCTCATAGTGCTATCTTAATAATATAGAATTGTGACTTAAGGTTTATGAGCTTTAGAAATGGTGAGCACAAAGTAGTGATTTTTGGTAGATGTTAGTCAAGGTCCAATTTTTTAAAAAATTGTTAAGGTAAAAGATGGTATTAATGATAATTATTATATTGTTATACAACATAAATAGAGCTTATAACCATTGGAGGTGGAATCCTCAACTAGAGAAGCACATAGTTAGCTTCAGATACCAAGAGCATTGCATGTGATAGATGGGTCTAAGAATTATATGAAGTAGTTAGTCAAATATGTAGTGGCATACATATAAATGTATAAAATATTCACAAGTTAAGATTGGTTGAAGAAAAATAGTGGCAATTGAACTAGTGGAAGCAAGTTAGCATTTGGAGAAATAATCTAATGATAGATAGTTTTAAAGTTCAAAATTTATTTGTTAGAAATGTGAAGAGCTCACATAAGTTGAGCATGGAGGTTCCAAAATAATGTACAATTTTTAGGATACAAAAATGTAAGGGTAACATATAGTGATGTGATAGAGCTTTAAAAAAATGTAAGATAAGGTTAACAACCTCGATCATTCAAATTGTTACGATAAAGAACAAATGTCAAGGAGAAAATCCAACTTATAAAGATGAATGGAGTGAATATTACAAGGAAAGAAAAAATAGTACACCAATTATTGGAAATAACTTAAAGGAATCAATAATAAGAGAAATAGTTAGCATAATGATATTCTAAAATGGGAAGTGATCCATGTGTAAAACTTAATATGAGGTGTTGAATTTAAATCCAATAACTAAGGAATATAAGTAGAAAGATCCACCTAGTTCAAATTAGTGAAGATCATGATAATCCATTATTTAACTAATAAATTCTAAAATAGCTCAAATCAAATCTAGTAATGAGGTTGGTAAAGTAAAAAAAAATATATCATGTTGTACATGTAAAAGGGACTTTGCACAAAATTTTGAAGGGATAAGAGTGGTAGTGGAAATAAGAAGCGAATAAACATACCAGGTATGAGAAAGATGATGTAAATAAAGTAGTTTTAGCATGGATGTAACATGTAACTCAAATGCAATTATAGATTTTGGGTTGAATTTCTTCAAGTGGTTGGACCATAGTTATAGTCCCAAGGAAGAAGTCACAACTACAAATTGAGATGGATAGTTAAAAAATGGAGATAATGAGAACAATCTAGATGTTTTTTTGAAGGGGAGAAGATAATGGAGACTAAAATAAGGGTTAATATAAATTTTAGGGACGTAGGAAAAGAGTGGATGTAGTTGATTGATATAGAATCTAGGTGGAAGTGGAAGGAGAAAGTGGAGAGGAAGTTGTAACATGTGTTATTTGATAAGCCCTCCCTCTTACTAGAAGCTCTTGGTAAAACAACCTTTACTAATGTGGGTCATGGGTTTAAGTGGGGAAAAGTTTGGGTGGATAAAAGCTAATGGGATTAAAAAACTAGGTACACCTAGTTGTATTAGTGTTTTGGAGAAGGTTGGTTGACCCTACAAGGAAGAATATAGATTACACTAGTGCATTGTTTAACTCACATGTTCATTTACTTTATTTAAGCACAACAAAATAATAAATATTGTAAATGAAATACTATGTTAACTAACTAATAATATATGTGGGTTTTTATCCAATATATTTTCTTAACTATTTGAAATGACAAAGAAAATTATTAGGATTAAGTTGTCATCTACCTTGTAAATCTTATGTTATATTGTATGGTTCCAATATCCTTGGAAAATATCCCTAAGCACTTAGGGTGTATTGGGAAAATATTTTGTAATGTTTATTCACTATTATTTGTAACACATTCATAAGGGGTGATGGGTTCTTCTAGCAATGGTAAATGTGACATATGGAAAACAAATATTTAATATTGTTTTCTCACATGTGGAATCATAGAATGAGATGATAAAAGATAAGGATAAGGACAAATGAGTGATTTTTGGTATTCTCCAAGTGGGTGATTGGAAAGAGGCGAGATGTGTCTCTTGATATTCCATCATTTATTGCATTGAATGTAATGTTTATTTTCCAAGTTTGGGTGCCCAAGGTGGAGGGAAAGTATTGGATCCAAAATTGGCATCCTTTTGTATTTTGAGGAGGTAATACTAGGGTTGGGGAAATTTATAATTAAGAGCCATCTTTGGTCACCATGTTTGGTGTATTAGACCTCTTCACGAGTATATAAAATCATCTCCTTGAATGTAGAAATTAAGAGGAACAATTGAATGTAGAGTTACTTTACAAGAACAAGGATAGGTTGAGACATGAATAGGTTGTTCATAGGTACATAGGTGCTGCCATGGTGGAGGCAAAGAGGAGAATGAAATTGAATGTATTATAATCTAATTTATTTGAAGATAATGCATACTTGGCATCTCTTCTTTGGAGTTTTTCCCGCAAGGGTTTCTCCATGTAAATCTTATGTTATGTGTTGCTCTTATGTTGTTGATTTATGTCACATTACTGCTATCTCATGGTGATGTTATAATTTATTTACTATTGTTATAAGTTCACATAAGGTGGTGCTATTAAACATGTTATGTTGGCTGATTTTTAGCATAATAAAGAAGATGGATCTAATCATGGTAATTCCATATTAAGGAAACTTAATTTCAGATTTGCATATGTTTTAAATTTTCATGTTGTATTAGTCCAAGCCTTGTTTCTCATCTATTTAAGTCATATTTGGATAGAGATTGAATTCACCAATAATTAGTATTAGAACCTCTATGTTTCTCATCAAAAAACATAAATTCTTTCTTAATTTACTATTTGAGGGCTGATCCATAATAGTGTGTCCCATTTATGGGACGAGGAAAAAAATGAACCCATGATGCCAAAATTATAAAATACCTTTGGATGAAGGACCTTCATTTGAAGGTGATGTCATCACAAGGTCTTTTTTTTTAATTTTAAATGTTCCATGTTCAAAATGATTAATAAAATGACCTTTATATGAAGGCTCTTCAAATGAAGGACCTATGAAAAAGTTCATGTGAAGGTACCTTTAATTCCCATTGTAGCTCATAGAATTTTTGGAGATTTTTTTTGTTTTGAAGTATGAGTTGTACCATTGAATGGAATCACCATGAAATAAAATTTGTAACATTGTAGGCCTTATAGCAAGCTTTTGAAAAGTATATTGTTGATGCCAAAATTTGGCAAGGTAACAAATTTTTTTTAGAAACTCAGTTAAAGGGGGGACCTATTGCTCTAAACTGAGTAACCTCCAGATTTTAAAGAAGTTGACTCTTCTATAACTGGGGTTTTGAATGGGAAAATAAAGTATGTATAAAAATAAAAGTATCTAACTAGGGTGATGCACTGAGACTTAGATGTAAAGCACAATAGATCTATCTTGTAGATTTGATCTAAGGGCCCATTCAGTAATTTGCTATGTCCAGAATGAAAGGAAACTAAGGTAAAATCTAAATGATTCACTTTAATGACATAAAATAATATTCATACACATTTACTGAAAAGAGGAGTCGAAGACATGATCTAAATCAACAAACTTGCATTCAAATTATAGAAGTTCTGTAAATGAAACATTTAGCACCACAATGCCACAGTAAAACTTTATCAAAATCTTCAAGAAAATAGAAATTTTGAACAATGGCATAGTCTGCAAGTCTTTACAATAATATAAAAAGCGGTAAAGGCCTGGTTCTTCTACCAATATTTATTCTCTAAATTCTTCACTCTTAACTAATATTTTGAACCCTTAATTCGATGGAAGAAGCATCATTTATAATAGAGCCTGTCTCAACGAGCCAATAACCGAAAAGATCCTTCGATCATGGGCAATGATGCATTTAGCAATGATTTCCCCTTTGTCGTTGCAACTGAAAGATTCAAGCCATGAACGAGGATATCCTAGGGCTAGATGCATCCCCTATGAATGATGGAAGTGGTCCCAATAGACCAGAATGCTTGACATGTGCAATTCAATCATGGTGGTTAGTTACATAATAGGGCAACTGGTGATAGGTTGTTGCCTGCTCAGTTTTCCTTCACGAGGATGTCTTTAGAAGATCGTGTGGCAAATAGTTGGGGGCCGATGCTAATTCATCCCCTTAAGCGATGAAAAACCTATGATGTGAAGACGCGTGGAGGTCTTCAAACATGTTGCACTGAAGGTGGGGTCCGCCAAGGAAGGTGCACATATAGATGCTATGTGGTAGTCGATCGAGGCCTAAAAGGGGAGCGATGTAAAGGAGCACAAAATATTGTGAACTGCCGACACGTGGAAGCATGTCACAAGATTTTGAAAAGCGAGAAGAGGAAAAACTTGTGAGGATCACTTGGTTGACAAGTGGCAACATCCGTAATGAGACTGTGTGGAAGGAGTTTGATGTTGCTTTTCTTTAGAGGAGGGCACAGTCGATATTTAGTCAAAATAGAATTACCCGAAGGGAGCATGGGGATTTTGTATTCACAACTCTTGGTGATTTAACAGGGGTGTTTTGCTTGTGGAACTAGGGACCCAAATTTTTTGGTTTGTAGACCAGAGGCTTATTCATCGGGTGGTGTGATCAGAGCTTAGAGAGGGTGGTCTGAAGAGGCAACCATTCATCTTTGGATGGGGTCGATATGTCGCACAAATTCTCTTGCACTCCATGCAAATTGATAACCTCTCTGTGAGGTAGCACTGACAATATATTGGCCTAGGATTCGAGTTGAAAAAGAAGCTACACAATCAGATGAATGACACCATCAATATCTCCTGCAACAAGGGGTTGGCCAAAACCTTGAAAGTAGACAAGTCTTGTTGCTTCTCCTCGATCTTTGCTGCCATATGTTCCGTCGTGGCCACTAACTCATCTTCAAGAAATGGAGACGGTAAGCCCATTTGAGCTAGGTGATCGAACTTGGCCTGCATATTGTCCATGAGCTAATCCAATTTGGTGGCACACTCATTGGTATGCAAGATAACTTTGTGGTAGTGGATGAACCTATTGGATGTCTTTGTTGCGGCCTTTCAGTCTTCGATCCCTGCACCTGCCAAGACTTCGTCAGGGACCTGATATAACCTTTCCAATAATATTTTGGCATTCGAAACCCTTTCGGTGATGACCTATGGGAATTTACCGATCATCGCACGAACATCTCTGCCCAAGTCTGTTGCTTCTGCCATAAATTGAAGTGTTGGCTATAGAAATAGGCAGAAATCCTTCACTCTTTCCCAATATGAGACATGCAATTGCCGAGCCACCTAAAGGAGGTCTGCTTGATTGATAGGGGTTGAGGAAGAGTTCTTTAATATGAAAATCTCCACATTCCTTTGCTCCATATCATGCGCTAGCTTCGAAACCTTTTGGTTTGTTGTGGAAAGTTGTCCCTATAGAACTCGAGATTTTGCGACCCAGTTAGCCTCAACTCGCTCTTTTTTTTCCGCTGCTTGTTCTAATGAAGACCTCAATTCAACAATTTCATCTTCAAATTGAGCTCAATGGATACTAAAATCGACATCCTTTTGTTGCATTCACTGCTCTAGTTAAGTGCGTTGGTGACGAAAATATTCATCATTTTGTCGTATCTCTTACTCCAGCTTTGCTAACTACTCCTGATACTCTTTTTTCTTTTGTTGTAACTCAACGATCAAGTTTGGATCGAGGGATCAAAAATTTTCTAGTTCTTCACGGAGCTTTGCATGCTCCTCTTCCTTTTGTTGGGGTAAGCACTTATATTCAACTTCTTTAGCTTTTTCCTTGGTGAGTAAGACTTCGACTCTACTCTTTATGTTCTTCAACTCTTCTTCTCTTTTCTTTAGCTGCCAATCAGATTTAAGAAAGTCAGTGGTCACCACCCGTTGTGTTTCCTCCATGAGCTCCACCTTGTCTTGAGGTTGGACTGCGCTTAAATTGAGTCCAACAACGTACATGTTGTAGTCATCTAGCTACATTTCTCCCTGTGGCTTGATGACAGTTGCGTACATAGCCGCAAAGTGTAGCAACTGCTAGGCTTCATTGAAAGTTATATGTACCCTTAGTTCCATCGGCTTCTTAGCAACTTTAGCCTTTTTTCTTTGGGCTCTAATTGCTCAAGCCTGATTAATCCTATCTCCTTCTGATAAGAATTCAGAGAGTGACCTGATGAGTCCACCTACGAAAGGTGCACCAAGGGGAAGGGCAAAAGGGAATGAAAGGTTGGTAGTACTAGGAGAATTTTTCTTTGGTACATTGACTGTTTGAGGCGAGAAAGGAGGGATACTCCAATACTCTAATTGGAAACCAGTAGGAAGATTTACAGGAAGTGAAGTCGTTGGAACTTCTATTTGTTCGGTAGAATGGATTGGCTCCGACACTGCGACGGTTATTGGAACAGTGGCTGAAATGCATTGGTCGATGTGTGAACCAAGAGGTGTTGTAGATGCAACAGGGCTAACTAATGTTTGTTAAACCAGAGAAGAGGGAGTGAAAGATACTTATAGTATGTGCAATTGTTGTCCCTCGTCTATTGCCGACTCTTTGTTTTCCTCGGGGTCCTATGAATGCTCTCCCAAAGATGCCCCAATTTGTGGTTACTTCTCCAGTAGCGAGCTGCCTACTGCTATGGTTTTAGGTTGTTGCAAAGAGGTTGCTCAGGTTTTCCTTTCTATCGAGGTGTGAGTCAGTGAAGACCTTGCACATGGTATGTTCACCTGCACATTAGAGGAGACCTTGCTATGTTGCTTCATGACCCTTCCTTTTGATTGAGTTGAGACATCTTGTGTGTCTACTTCTGGTTCTGCTCCCTCATTTGATTGCGATTCAACAAACTCTAAACTAGAGTCCTTCTCACCACTCTCATCGGAAGCTAGGTGCTCATCATTCCACAATTTGTCGAACTTATCATCCATCTCCTCGACATCATATGGGGCCTCGGTGTGTCGGGTTTCCTGTCGATATATCCAGAAATCATGGACCTTCTCCTCTTTCTAGCAAGTTTTTACAGATAGTAGTCACCATTTTCTTTGTCTTATCATACTGTTTGCGAAGGTAGAAACCAAGCCAAGGGGTCTGACCACCTTCGATAGGGATGTACACTAGGTCAACAATAAACTCATCCGCATCCGACATCGGGTTTCAACGCTTCTCCCAGTAAGGCCGAGGGGAGTGTGTCACTTTGACATACTTTCTTGGCAAGTCATCATTTGGGTTGTAATTCCATTTTTCACAAATCCACACCAACCCTAGATGAGTCAGCTTTACTTCTAGCACGTCGTGAGATTTTCTCTTTGCGATGACTACAGTTTTGTGCTTCGAGCATTTGAGGAATCCTTTCTTCTTTTCTTTCTCACCACGAAAGGTGGCTTCCATAATTGATACTTGGCAGAAAACTTCAAGCACCAATACTCGGTCTGTAAGACATGCTGGAAGCCAAAAAGGCTCACCGGTGAAACCTCACAATTGGACAAATGTGAATTCCTCACCCAGGAACCAATTGCACTTTGGAGTGAAGCTCTGCATGAACTCAGTCTGGTTTGAGTTGAACCTCAAGAAAGTATTGTCTCCTCTTAAATCTTGCAGAATCAGATATAAGAAATAATCTAAAAAATGTGTAGTAATCAAATGTCTCAGAGAGAAGGGGATTCCATGTGGAAACTGGCTTCCTTTTTTTATTTTCATCAAAAATTGAGAGCCCCAAACACTTTTGGAAGAAGTCGGGATTCTGATGCAAGAACATATGTGTGAGAAAGGATGGGAACCTAAACCTCCATTGAAGCTGGTACTCTGCTATCTGGCTGAGCATTTCTTGCACAAGGAATTCAACAAAATTGTACCAAAACAAAGAATGTTGCTTGCGTAATTGGAAACCTAAACCGATTTGAAACTCTTGGACCTCCTTGTTGGTGTCTAGGCCACAAAAAAATGGCATCATAGTGAAGGCATCCTTCATATCATCTTTGAATCCTTTATGCGTCACTAGGATCTGCATTGGCTTATTAGGAGCTTCTCTGAGCTTTTGAGTCTCCGTGTTATAGAAATCCAATGCCAAGTCTCTGGTCCTCCCATAGCTCTCTCCCTTTGCTGGATTGAAATTCTCCATTTTAGGCACTTTGGAGTGAAACTCTGGGATACATAGTATATTCCATATAGCCTCCCTACATATAACCACACTCACTTCTCAACCCTCAATGGTCTTGGTGTCTAGATTTAAGTGCTTGATGGCCTCATCGACCAATTCAGGGCAATAGTGCACGAGCGAGACCATATATTGTGGAAGCCCACTGTACCAACATTTTTGTGCCAAGGAGTCTGGGTTGCTATTCTTTCTCATCCTCATAGGTTGCTTCCCTCAGTGATTTGATATTTTTGCAAGAATGGGGTCGTGAATATTTTCCCATTCTTCTTTGATTTGGTTCTTATCTTTGCGAGGGCTTTTCTTCTCTACAACCCACGTAGTTACCCAGGTTGGCTTCTATGGAATTCCAAGCGAGGCATAAGAGACATCCTCAAAAAATTCAGCGGCTAGTGTCACGCGCATGATATTGAATAAGTTGTGGACCTCTTATTTTAGCATTTCAGCCTGATAACCTTGAGCAGTTGCCATATCTTACCATTTTTACCCAGAAAGCACACTGAAGTGGTATAAATGGGACCCAAAACACAACACAAGGTTTCTGGTTTCAAAACTAGACAACCTTTCGCTTCAGGTTAAATTTACACTGGGGCAGTGAATTCTTCATGATTACTCCTACATTTGGCTCCCTTTGCTACAAAATTGTATCACACTTGGCTCCTTAATAATTATGTTCTTTTTTTTTCACTGCTTCAAGAAGTTTTATACTCTGTCTGATTTTGCATGTGATACTTAGCTTTTTTCTTAATTTCCTACCTTCAATCGATAGACAACGGTTGCCTTTCTGCATTTAATTCGACATGTACTGCCAGCTCCTATGTCCACATGAAATGAGCTACTTGCCACTTTTGACAAGACAAGGATTCATAATTGTGTTAGAGATAATGTCCCTTCAACATGATTTTCATGGGAAATTGAGCCACCATCTCACCGTTATTCACCTTCTCACTTGCCCTCACCATTAATATCTCTAGAAGCACAATTTGGGTGATTTCATAATGACTAATTTAAGAGGATTCATGTTCAACCTTGGAGCTCGAAAAGGCTTGCATTTTGACACTTAAGCACGTGTATGTATCCACCATTTCCTAAGCTTGCCACCAATTCACATTAATTGATTATCGCTCCTTAATCTTGCACGTAGCAATTCGTACCTGGGGACGTAACCGGGTTGGAAATTCAAGTTGGCCTTGATTACCATCATGCTTGGGGTGCAGGCTACCTCGGGTGTTTCTATAAAAGGGCCCTGTCATAGCAGTGAAACTATACTTAGCTATTTAGCAAAGCATTAGTCAATTTAGATAGCATAATTGCTTAGGCGGTTGAGTAGGTTTTAAATTTCCATAGCACTAGACTTAGGTGTTTTGAGCAGAGGCTGACACAATGAACACTCTGATTAGGCTAGTGTGCAACAAGTCTCAAATGGCTTTCCTAGGAGAGATCTCTAATAGGCGTTTGAAATGCATAACCAAAAATAAACACTCACTGGCCATCATAGCCATGAAATGGATTTTGGGGAGGGATTACATTGAGTATGAAGGTAAATATCAGGTGAATATCGATATATTTTCCCATTTTGTTGCTTCGTTGCTTTGTTGCTTTGTTGCTTGACATTCAAGCCCTGAAAGCCATGATACTTCATTTGACGCTTCAAATTTTCTCGAAGTGATACCTCAGAGGCCTTGGTGAAGGAGTAACCAATGCAATGTATGGTTTAGGCCTTCTGGTAGCAAGCGACCTGCAAAGGCATATTGAAGAGGATGTGATGGTACCATGGGTACCATTTCTGAGCGGCTTTCGACTACATTCGCTAATTGAGCATTGTGAGAGAACCACCTATGCATGTCACTTCTTGTTGCGTTGCTACAATGTGGTGTTATTTTATGACATGGACTGGTACACCGACTTCAGGAACCTTGTGTTCCCTCCACTGCTTATTTTGGGTGTTGGTGTTGCTATTCTGGATCTTGCTACTACTGGAGATAACCTTCCTACTGCCCCTGACAATGTTCCAATTGATGAAGGAAATGCACACACGGATGGCGACAATGTCCATACTTCAGTGACTTGAAGATTACATCATCTTCTTCTCTTTTGTATATATATACCTAAAAGAGGGCTTGCATATACATATATATAAGGAAGCCTCATATAATGTCATATTTTGAATGCATGGCCCTAGAGTCATTTTTTCAATGTCTTTATCAAAATATATATATAACAAATATACTTGCTATCTTCAAACCATTATCTTCATTCTTGTGTTTTCTGCAGCTCCTATGGAATTCTTTGTATCTAAACCTTAATTTCTACAGTATGAGTGATAATATCCTTCTCTTCTTCTATATAAATGGGTCTCATGAATTTTCCTTCTTCTATTACTGTGAAAATGTTGAAAAAGAATCGGTCGACAAACAAGAAAGGGAAAAATAATTACAGTAATCACATATTTACACTTGCATGAATTATTTGAAGCTTAATTGAATAATTTTAAGTGAATTACATTAACCATAATTCCCAATGCTTCTTGTTCCATTTTTTCCAATTTGAATGCATTATGTTGCTTGCATTGAATTATTTTGAAAGGGCCTTCACATAGTCTGTCAAATTTCCCATGTTGGTCGGGCTTCACAGCTCTTTCATTGAATTTTAGTACTAGATCTCCTCATTTCAGACCTTGGTATAAAGATTTCTTGTTAAACCATCTCTTAACTACCTATTGGAGGTTAGTCATGGCTATTAGAGATTTTCCCCTTTTTTCTTGTACCTCCAATAATTCATCCAGCTGAACTTCCATAGCTTTGTTTTCTTTAATTTCTAGAGACTTGAGCACCTGTAGTGCAAGTATCTCCATTGATATTGGTAACAATACCTCCTTCCCATATGCTAGTTCGTAGGGCGAAGTCTTTAGGGCTTGCTTGGGATTTATGCAGTCTGCCCATAGTGTCGTTCAGAGATTTGTATGCCATTCTCTCTCATGATCCGAGCCGATACTTTTGATGAGTCAGATCATATTTTTGTTAGTTGACTCAGCCAGGCCATTTCCCTATGGGTAGTAGTTTGAGGATGTTTTCAGATATATGCCATGCTCTAATGTGAACTGACTTACCCTAGAGCCAAGGAAAGCTTTGGTGTTGTTTGAGATAATAGTCTTTGGCACACCAAATCTTGTTACTAGCCCTTGGAGAAAATCTACAATTTTTGCTTTTGTCGCATTCTTCAGGGGTAGGGCTTCGATCCATCTTGTGAAGTAGTCGGTGGCTGTTAGGATCAACTTATGGCTAGCGTTGGAGGCAGGGTTGATCATCCCGATGAAATCTAGTCCCCATTGTGCGAACAACTCATCCACTACTATTGGATTGAGAGGAATGGAAAAATTATTTCTTCTCCCTACGTAGAATTGGCACTCTTTGCAAGTTTTCACCATTTCGTAGGAGTTATTGAACAATGTGGGCCAAAAGTATCCGACGCGTAGAATTTTGATAGCGGTGGTCTTTGCAGAGAAATGCTCGTCTTTCGGGCTGTTGTGGAGGGAGCTGAGAATTTTCCTTGCTTGCTCCATGGTGACGCATCACAACAGGACACCATTTAAATTCCTTTTGAAAATGATTCCTTCAATTAGTGAGTATCCACTATTTTGCAGTCGGTAGAATCTCCTTCTTTGAGATAGAAGTCCCGATGGATACTTGTTAGTATGCATATATCTTACCCTATCTGTCAGCCAACAACCTATAGGTTCAAACTTGTTGGTTAGGACTATTTATGCTTGCTCTTCCTCAATTTCCATCTCTTCATCGTGTGCCAAGTATTCACACAACCCTCTTCCTTTGACAATCTTCATAGGCCTGACTTCAATGTTGTATTCTAGGATCTTAGTGATCCAGTTGGCCCTTTTGTTGGTGATTTCTCCTTCCATGATGTACTCTCGTACACCGGAATATGCAACATAAACAATTACTCTAGTGCAAGCTATAAGGTGTCTAAACTTCTTGAGTCCCTTTACAATTGTGAAAGCTTGTCTTTTGATGAATTTGTAGTTCATCTCATATTCCTTCAAAGTTCGGGAATGGAATGCTATAGGGTGTTCTCCCTTTCGTTCATCATCCTTCTAAATTAGAACAGTTTTGATGCTTGTCTTACTACTTGTTGGTGTAATTAAATATTTTGTACCTTGTCCTAGGTCATAATTACACCTTAGTAAAGTTTACTTAGGGACCACATAGGAGTTGTTGGAGAATTTTCACCTTTGGTGGACTTATCTTCTTATTACTTTATCACCTCCACCTTTCATGGACATATCATGTTATTAGGTTTCCACCTTTTGTGGGAGATCCACTATTTGTGGTGGTTATCACATTATCACTTTCCACTTTAGGTGGAAGGATAGCTTTTCATTGTTGTCTCATGTCATAAGATTATGACACTTGTCATAATCTTATGCACTTCTATGTACTCACCTTGGCTATATAACCAAGGGGTCTCTACTACATTTGGATACACATTGAAGCATATCATATTATTGACATTGAATACAATTATTCTTGTCACATTATTTTCTCTCTTCTTTGTGCTTTATGTTTGGTCCATAGATCTTGGCATCCATGTCAAATTCTAACATGGTATCAGAGCATGTTTGATTCTAACATGGTATCAGAGCGGGTTGGGTGCCATTGGAGAGTCTTTTTCTAAAGAGAGGTACCAGATTTGGGGAGGTTCCATTTTTGGCTCTTTATTGCAGGTTTATATTGGAGCTTTTTGGTGTAAATTTGAGCTCATCATTGCTTTTGGAAGGTTTGAGAAAGTCGATTTTTCCTTTTGTTTCGTCCAAATTGGACATACGAGGCCAAATCTATGAGGGTTTGAAGCTAAATTGTGGTTGCTAGATCCAAAAGGTAATTGCATTTTTGGAGCATTTTGGGTCAAATCCGACACTGCCATCGCGTCCAGAAGGGCCAAAAACCCTAAGATCGACTATTCATTTGTCCAAATCAGAGCAAGTCATCTGGTGAGGCAAAAAAAATTTGCCCGGAGAGTCGTACGACCCCCCAGGTCGCCATTATTGCAATGGTATGATTTATTTTCAAAAAAAATAAATTAAAAAAATTTGAATTTTTTTAATGAAAATTTTAATTTTTTTGGAGAGCCGTATGGCCCCCTAGGTCGCCATTATTGTGACGGTACTGTACCCGCCAGGGGTACTACACCCTGCGTAGGCGCCACGTGGCCTATCGGTCGTGGCCCCAACGGGCTCCCACAACCGGTCGACTCATTCAAAACTCTGATCAAAGAAAAATCCGGCGCTCCCACAAAAATCCGGCATCAATTTAGATTTCAGGCGGTTGAAAAGAAATTCCTGCAATAGTCAAAATCCGATAGCATGTGAAAAATTTATCCGGCCGTTTATAATTATTTCGGCATAAAGAGCGAATATTCCGACGTATTTTTCCGGTAGGGATTTCTTCTGGTGACGGTCTTCAAACCGTCAAATTTAAACCCGTGACTTGTTGACATCAACACCACATCAGCACCCCTAAGAAATTTTATGCCCCCTCACGGATGAGCTTTTTGTTTTTGCAGTCCGACTTTGAAGCTTCATAACTCAGTCATTTTGGCTTCTTTTTTCGAGAAATTTGTTTGGGCTAATTTTTCATGCTCTCCGCAGTGGTGCAATAAGTTTTTGGTTTTGGCTTCTAATTTTTCTAAAAATTGCAGATTATCACAGGTGTTGCTGCTTTGTCCTTATTTTGGGAACTTTGGGAGCCCATAACTTGCTCCTACGGTAACATTTTTGGGTGCCATTTTTTTTGAAAGTGCATATTTTTTGTGTACTTCTCAGTGGTTTGATCAAATTGATCTCATTTTATACCAAAAATTATACTTGAATCTGTGGCCTAATTTGGCAATCTGCATGTACCAAGATCAAAGTCCACCTTGCTATTTTTGGCAGTGGCAATTGTAAACGCACTAAGTATAAAGTGTCAAATTAGATATTGCTTGGGGGGTTTCTTCATTGAGTGATTTGGGGGGGGTCTCTTGGTGCATTTTTTTTTCTGTTTGCTTGTGTTATCTCATTTTCATGGATCATTCTAAGGTTCCTTTGCTCACATCATATAATTATTCAACATGGAATCAAAATGCATTGAGTATTCTAATGACAGAAGGTCACTCTCTATATGTTGAAAATAAGGTACCCGAACCTATAGATGCAGATAAAAAGTTAAAATGGATGAACAAACATACCAAAGCTCTTGGATGTCTTCGTAGACTTGTTTATCAAGATTTGTTGTTTCAGATTGAATCATGTAACAATTCTCATGAAGCTTGGGAAAAATTGAAAACATTGTATGGTACTACAGATGAAGTAAGAGGCTATCAGATTGATAATGACCTGATGAGCCTTGATCCTAAGAACTTTGACAACATCCAAGACTACATCACTAAGGTTAATGATCTAAGAGAGCAATATAAATTATGTGGAATTGATAAGAAGGACATTCAGTTGGTCTACAATACAATGAACAAACTTGGTCCTGATTATGCTTCCTTTGTTTCTAGCTTTCATACTCATAGATTGACTATGGGGTCTGCATATACTACACCTTCATTTGAATCATTTTCTGAGATGTTGATACATGAGCAACAAAATCTTATCTCAATGGGTCTCATCAAGACTACTAAATCTCAGGCATTTTTGGTTAATCAAGTGAACGAATCAAAATCAAATAAGAAACAAAAGAAAGCAAAGAATAATCCACATTTAGATCAAAAAAAGAAAAAATCCTCTTCCAAAGGGGAATCATTTAAGAAGGATAGACATTTTTGTGCATATTGCAAGAAGGATGGACATGAAGAACACTATTGTTATAAGAAGGACATTGATGAGTTGAAGAATCTTCTCAAAAAGAATCAAATTGATTTACCTTCTAGAATGTCTGAATCACCTTCTTCTCCTTCTTCTTCAAAACAGTCTAAGGACAAAGGTCAAGCATCTACATCAGGATATAAAGGTCAAGCTCTTTGTGCTTATTCAAGTCCAGGATCAGGGAGATGGCTTCTAGATTCAAGAGCATCACATCATATGGCATCTTCGCAGTCTATTTTCTCTTCATTTCAGCCTTGTTCTATGTCTCCTATCTTGATGGGAAACAATACATACATGAGTGTAATTAGGAAGGGATCTATTAATTTTGGGGACAACACTTTCTAGGATGTTTTGTGTGTTCCTCATTTGACGAATAATCTTCTTTCCATATATCAGATTACACATGGTAGAGATGGGAGAACTGTGGAGTTCACCCCTAATTCAGTCATCATTCGAGACTTGGAGAGTAGAGAGATCATTGCTATAGGGGTTGTTGATCATTCATCTTGGTTGTATACCAACCATGATTCATAGGAGAAATTTGGCTACTTGAACTTGGGAGTTCTCACATCAGATCCAATAATTGAGCCATGCATTTCATCTCCTCCATCTACTATTGTAGTTGATGATGCTTGTGATTCCACAGTTTGGGTTCCTTGTGATTTAGTGCAACAGGACATACATAGTCTTCCAAATATGCCTACTTTGAATGGCTTCCTGACAGGTATTTCAAACTTGTTTGTGGAGTCTCATCTTGCAGATTTGGGGGACATCATTGATGACATCCATCTTCTCTTTGATGAAGATGCTCCTTCTTCAATTGTTACGAGGGGACACTTTGACCCTCTTGTTCATTCTCTACATGATCATTCTTTGCAGTTTGACATGAGTGTGGATAATTTTGGACAACATTTGGAGGAGGCTTCTTTGTCTTTAGAGGGGATATCTTTCTCTTTGGATCATGTTCTACATTCATCTCTACTAGATGTTGGATTGTACTCTTCAGCAGTGTGGCCTAGAATGCCTGTTTGGAGTGTGTCAACTTTCGACATCGACATGGAGACACTTGAGCATGCTTTAGAGACATCATACATCCTACATACATTAGTGGTTTTGTTTCTTCCTAAGGGGAGGAACGTTGTTCGATGAAATTGGATCATCTTCAACATTCAATGTTGAGCTTCTACCATCATTGCAGGAGACTCAACATTGAGGGGGGGCTGCCTTGTCTCTCTTCTACTTCTCTCTTATTGGGGGGTCTTTTTCCTCACATGGGGTTTTTACCTTCTCATGCATCATTGAGAGCATTTCTATTTTGTATTTCATCTCTCTTTTGGGGAGGAGTTTTTTCCGACTAGGTTTTCTCCTTTTCTCCGTTTGTGAGAGATTTCATTGCATTTGTACATGGGTACCTAACATGGCCCAGTTGCCAGGACCCATCTTGCATTGTTTGCATTTATGTACATTCTCCCTAAGTTGCACTTAAGGGGGGGTGTTGGTGTAATTAAATGTTTTGTACCTTGTCCTAGGTCATAATTACACCTTAGTTAAGTTTACTTAAGGACCACATAGGATTTGTTGGAGAATTTCCACGTTTGGTGGACTTATCTTCTTATTACTTTATCACCTCCACCTTTTATGGACATATCATGTGATTAGGTTTCCACCTTTTGTGGGAGATCCACTATTTGTGGTGGTTATCACATTATCACTTTCCACTTTAGGTGGAGTGATAGCTTTTCATTGTTGTCTCATGTCATAAGATTACGACACTTGTCATAATATTATGCACTCCTATGTACTCACCTTGGCTATATAACCAAGGGGTCTCTACTACATTTGGATACACATTGAAGCATATCATATCATTGACATTGAATACAGTTTATTCTTGTCACATTATTTTCTCTCTTCTTTGTGCTTTCCATTTGGTCCATAGATCTTGGCATCCATGTCCAATTCTAACATGGTATCAGAGCATATTTGATTCTAACACTACTAAAAACATACATTATGAAATCCTTTGACAAGTCAGGATTTTCCAACACAAGAGCCAAAGAAATAACATCTTTCACCTTCTCGAAGGCTTCCATCGCTTCTTTTGTTCGTTTGAATAATTGGTCATTTTTCAGCATTAGGGTGATCGGTCTAATTGTTCCTGCAAAATTAGGGATAAAATTACTTACAAAGTTCACCTTCCCCAAAAAATATTGTACACCTTTCTTGTTTACCAAAAGAGGAAGTTCTTTGATTGCTTTCACTCTTTCAAAATCAATAGCGATTCCATCTTGGGATACTACATGCCCCAAAAATTTGCCTTACGGTACTTCGAAAAAACATTTCTTCGGGTTCATGGACACCCCGAACTCCTGGAATTTTATGAAAACCCTTTCTAGATGATCAAAATGGTCATCTTTAGATTTTGAAAATATGGTTAGATCATATAAGTAGATGAGGATGATTTTGTTGATTAATTCGTTGAAAGCGATATCCATTGCTTGTTGGAAGGTAGCCCCCACGTTTAATAGGTCGAAAGAAATTTTGGCATATGAAAATGTTCCCCATTTGGTGGTGAACATGGTCTTGTGTTGATCTTCTTCTTTTACTCGAACCTGGTTGTAGCCTGAGAAACCATCCAATAGAGAAAACATCTCTGAACCTACTACAGTCTGCAAGATTGATTCCATGGAAGGCAGAGCATAATGATCCTTTAGTGATGCCCAATTTAAGTCGTGAAAGTCAACACAGAGGAAAATGTCTCAATTTTTATTTTAGACTAGAATGAGATTAGATACCCACGTACTATGCTTGATTGGGAAGACAATCTTGGATCAGATCAACTTTTCTAGCTCTTGTGCCATCAAGGCTTCAATATTCAGATTGACAGGCCTCTGCTTTTTTCGGACAAAATTAGTACCTTCCATTAGTTCAATGGGGTGTTGGATGATGTGGGGATCATATCCCCTGAGGTCGTCGTAAGACTAGGCCACTACTCCATATTTTTCACAGAAGTGTATCGACCTATCTTTATCATTTTACGAGACTTCTTTCCCGAATTTAAGTTTTCCTCTGTTCCCGATCTCAAGGTCGGTGTAGTCCGCCTGGTCTACTACAAATTTCCATCTATTATTCCTCACTTCATCATAGTCAAATATATTTTTGAGGATGACTAACCCTTTCAGAAGCTTGTTTGATTTCAACTAGATGATCTGTCCTTCGTATGCTTCTTCAGCTTTCGGCTGAAACTGATCGGTGAACTCTCCCGACTGTTGGATGAATGAGGCAATGTGTTCATCGCTTTTGAAAAATTTCCAACTCTGATCATTATCAGGAATGGAGGGTCAGCCGATCACTCACACCGAGTGTACATTTTTTATAAAGTTGGAGACAAGATCAAATTGGGATCCTATCATTGCCATGCGATCCGCATCTGAATTTTGCTCTCCTGGCACAACATGTATGTTAAAATCTTCAAAACCTTCTATGAGGTCCCATAACTTGTGCTTGTAAGAGCGCATACAAATATTGTTTACAGTAGAGATATTTTTGACTTGGTTGATTACAAGTTCAAAATCTCCGAACACCACTAGTTGTTTGATACCCATGCATTCAGTGAGGCTTATTCCTTGTAGGAGGCCCTTATAATCGACTTCATTGTTTGAGCAAGCAAACTAGAAGCGAAATGACCTAAAGATATGCTCATTAGATAGAGATATTAGGCGTATCCCAACTCGTGTGCTGACCTTGCATCTCGCACCATCGAAGTGCAATGTCTAGAGCTCTGAAGCTTGTTTGGGAATAAAATCCTTCAATATTTTTGGGAACTCTTGATTCTCATCATAGATGACATAGGTGCCCAATCTAGTAGCAAGATAATTGTTGAAACTTGAAAGGATTAGTTCCCATGTTCTCGGTCGAGGAGACTTTTCCTTGATCACCTTTGTCTTCAGTTGTCTGCCCATGCTCCAACAATTCACTATCACTGGCTTCTTCTTTGGTAATAGAGGCATCAGTGCCTTCATAGTTGATCATAGCTTCATCAACTACATGCTCTAAATGCATAGATTATGATACTATCTTCATCTTAGAACCGTGCTTGGCCCTAAGAATTAGGTGAGACAAATCCAAAGAAAGGTATCCGCCTATCTTTGTTGTAAACTCTCGTGATAAGAAGAGGCCGAACATGGGAGGAACATCAATGATCACAGTGTCTTGCATCACTGTGATGCTAGGATAGGAGAATAGAGTTAAGGGGAGGTTTTTAATAAGGCCCACAATTTTGACCTTGTTCCCATCTAGCTGCATAACTTCTCTCTTTAAAGGCTTGTAGTTGAGTCCTAAAGCTTCAACTATTTGTTTAGGTATGACTGTGGTGCTAGAACCGGATTCAATCATCGAATTGTGCAGCAGTTTCTTCGCTATAATGAGGGTCAGAAATAAAGGCTTGGGTTTCGGCTTCTCTCCTTTAGCCCCGATTGGGGACTCCTCCTTAGTATTAGCAAGAGCTTTGGCTGGAGGTGTTGCATCCGTTGAGATTTCGGTAGTTTGTCCTTTTGATAGTTCAGTTGTATCCTTTTGTAGGGCCTTCTATAGTAACGACTTCTATTCTAGAATGGCTAAAATATCCCAAATGGATACATTAGCAGGAGATTTCTTTAATTGTTCCACCATGTTGAATGGTGGCGGATTTGGAGGTTACTGCTCCTTGAGTTTGGTGATGATAATTTATTTACGTAGCTGCAACTGTGGAGCGATTGTAGAAGGGACAGGGGGCTGGTCTGAGACATTTCTAGGCTAAGGAGTGATTGTTTCTCTTGTGAATCTCCTCTTTGAGCGAGTGTTGTAGTCAAATTGTACTTGTGGGGTTGTCGATGCAGATGCTTCATAAGTGAACACTACTTCCTCTCCTTCCATGAATGAGAGGAGAGCATGGTCAAGGGCCATGCCATTTTCTTCTTCTGAGGGTATTCCCTACATTTGTGTAGTGAGAACCACATTTTCCATTTGGTGAGAGTTGTATGAATATCTTGAATTTTTCACCACTCCTTGACTGCGTTGCTTCACAAACTTTTGCTGTAAATTTCCATGCAGACAATTTCGAGGCATATGAGCATTGCCGTAGGGGTAACACCAAGGATTGAAGTCTTTGGCAAATTTTTTTTGTCCTACGGTCATCTCTCTTCTTGTACTAGTTTGAGTGGCTCCCAACAGAGTTAGAACTGACACCATTTGGTTATTTGTCTAAGTTGGCGGATTTGCGCGTGTGACTCCTTGGTATTAAACTATTGGTAGGAGGGCCTACCACCATGATAAATTTAGTAGGATGGCCTTGGAGGAGCAACTTGGTTACGCTTGATAGTGATTACTTTATTTGTCAAGTTCTGTAACATCTCCCTTATGTCACTCATTTCATCCTTTGAAGCATTGGATGTAGAAGCAACATTTTTTGGTGCACTTGGATATGTGTACATAGATGGAGGAGGTGCGGGTGCACTGGTAGATGACATCTCTTGAGTAGAAATTGATATTTCAGGGAATATTGACATAATAGGTCGAGGTGGCAACTTCTCAGCATCAATTAGGTTGTTCTTCACCTTTACTACTATATTGTATGCATTTGGTAATGCAGTTTTGTCGAGTGACTAGATCATCATGGAGATATCGACGTTGATGGATTTTAGGTAGAACATGAATGATAGCTCGACTGATGGTCGGATTGCATTTTGGATTCTCTGCTAGGTTGTATGGAAATGGGCATTGAAATTGGTCATGGATTTAGATGGGGCTCACTTGATTATTGATAGCAGATGATATAACAAAGAGTTGTCTCTATCATTGGAAAATATTTCATAAAATGGATCCTTGAGCTCATCCCAGGTGCCGATAGTATTAGCTGGTAGACTACGATACCAATCTAGTGCTTTTCCTCACAAAGAAGCAACAAGCAGTCTTAGCACTATGTTCTGATTTGTGACTCTGTGTACTAGACACACGTCCGCAACATCTTGCAGATGTTTAGATGGTGTTCTTGAGCTATCTTTGGTGAACTTTGGAATAGCTTTGAGAGAAGAGACTAAGATAGGGGCCCACACGACGGGTGCAACTGGGGTGACAAGGGGGATTTCGACGTCCCAGGCCACATAATTTTGGTTGGTGATAGGTAGCATGGCTAGGGTTCGAAACTCTACTCAAATGAGTTTGGGTACAACTATTACTGGTGGAGGCACTAGTGAGTCAAGATTTTTGTGGTTCATGACCTAGTAACAGGCCGATGACTTGTACACCTTTTTGATTTGATATATCTAAGAAAAGGTCCCACCAGGCGTGCCAGGAAAAAAAAAATTGTTGATGCCAAAATTTGGCAAGGTAACAAACTTTTGTCGGAAACTTAGTTAAAGGGGGACCTATTGCGCTAAAATGAGTAACCTCCAGATTTTAAAGAAGTTGAATCTTCTATAACTGGGGTTTTGAATGGGAAAAGGAAGCATGTATAAAAATAAAAGTATCTAACTAGGGTGATGCACCGAGACTTAGATGCAAAGCATGATAGATCTATCTTGTAGATTTGATTTAAGGGCCCGTTCAACAATCTGCTATGTCTAGAATGAAAGGAAACTAAGGTAAAATATACAAAACTTCACTTTAATGACATAAAATAATATTCATACGCATTTACTAAAAAGAGGAGTCGAAGACATGATCTGAATCAACAAACTTGCATTCAAATTATAGAAGTTCTATAAATGAAATATTTAGCACCACAATGGCACAGTAAAACTTTATCAAATTCTTCAAGAAAATAGAAAGGCCAAACAATGGCACAGTTTGCAAGTCTTTACAATAATATAAAAAGCAGTAAAGGCCTAGTTCTTCTACCAATATTTATTCTCTAAATTCTTCACTCTTAACTAATATTTTGAACCCTTGCTTTGATGGAAGAAGCAATATTTATAATAGAGCCTAGCTTGGTGAGCCAATAACCGAAAAGATCCTCCGATCATGGGTAATGATGCATTTAGCAATGATTTCGCCTTTGTCATTGCAACTGAAAGATTCGAGCCATGAACGAGGACATCCTAGGGCTAGATGCATCCCCTATGAATGATGGAAGTGGTCCCAATAGACCAGAATGCTTGACACATGCAATTCAATCATGGCAGTCAGTTACAAAATAGGGAAGTTGGTGATAGGTTGTCGCCTGCTCAGTTTTCCTTCGCAAGGAAGTCTTTAGAAGATCGTGTGGCAAACGATTGGGGGCTGATGCTAATTCATCCCCTTAAGCGATGAAAAACCTGCGATGTGAAGACACGTGGAGGTCTTTGGACTTGTTGCGTTGAAGGTGGGGTCCAACAAGGAAGGTGCATGAATAGATGCTATGTGGAAGCCGATTGAGGCGCGAAAGGGGAGCGATTCAAAGGAGCATAGAAGATTGTGAACTATAAACATGTGGAAGCATGACTCAAGCTTTTGAAAAGCGAGAGGAGGAAAACCTTGTGAGGAGTGCTTGGTTGACAAGTGGCAACATCCGTAATGAGACTGCATGGAAGGAGTTCGATGTTGCTTTTCTCTAGAGGAGGGCGCGATCGATATTTAGGAAAAATAGAATTACCTGAAGGGAGCATGGGAATTTTGTATTCACATATATAATATACACTTTATTTAATTATATGATTTATTTATATTTTTTAGTGAACATAGGTTTTTTTACCAAATATAAGGGTCTCTATTTGACACACATGAAAAATATAAAATAGTAATTTTTTTAAAATTATGCAATCTATATCAATGTCCTTATTTGAATAAAAATATTAATTTAAAAATATAAAATGAAAGTTGTATTATGGAATAAAATCACTTTAAATTATAATTAATGTGAATTAAAAGTTAATAATTGTAGATGTAGACACATAAAAATGACTAATGCATTTTTATCTTATCATTTAATCATATTATCCTCATCAATTCTTCTATTTTTATTAATTAAATAATTTTTTAATTAAGCTAATATTTTCCTCTTTTCATCCATAATAATTAAATTATTTAACTATCTTAATCTTTTTATCATATCTATATTAATTAAACAATTTTTAATTATTTAATTATTTAATTAATTCATTACTTATCATTTTCCTTCAACATTAAATAAATCCAAAATAAATCTAAATTTTTCCTAATATTTAATTAATTCTTCTATTTATATTAATTAAATATATTTTTAATTAAGCTAATATTTTCCTCTTTTCGTCCATAATAATTAAATTATTTAATTATCTTAATATTTTTATCATATCTATATTAATTAAACATTTTTTAATTATTTAATTAATTCATCACTTATCTCGGGGTGTGCCTTTTTACCAACCACCTTTTTTTTGTGGATATATAACTTTATCTTTATAATTTAATATAGATAATTGCCTATTCATAAAAAAAAATCCAAAATTATCTTTGGTCCTTTATAATTAAATAATTTTTAAAAATTATTTAATTAGCTAACACTCCTCTTTTAAATAAATTAAATATTTTCTTCTAAAATAAATATTTATACTAATAGTGGTATGGTGTGATGGTTAAGTTGTTGCATTTTTGTACTTGCCATCAAGGTTCAAACTCCATTGGGGTGTATTTGTTGAGTGTTTATGTTGGGGATGAGGTCCCCTATTTGTGACCTCATCGGTTCATAACTTCGGATCAAAAGTGTTTACCCCTCTTAAAAAAATAAAATAAAATAACTAAAAAATTCTTCAACTATCATTTTGAATTAAATAAATTTATTTATTTAATTCTTGTAACTTTCCCTCCATCAAATTCAAATTTGGGTTTTACTCTATCTTGAATTTTTCTATCTATTGATCTTTCAAATTTATCTCCACCATCAATCAAGTGTCAAGTTAAGCATATAAATAAGAAGCTTTCATTTCATTCAAAGCCCCAACACTTTTATTATCAAGAATCTCCCTAGCACTCTTATGATCAAAATCACTATAGCACTTTTATCACTTAAGAATTATCAAGCATTTATCATTATCATTGTCAAACACATGTATCATTTATCTTTGAGTATTTATCATTACCATTGAATCATACGATTATTTTTTTCATAGTTTGCTACTTTAAAGAGCAACCAATAATGAAACAAATCAAGATCTTAGCTATGATGACTTTGTTTGTTATTTAAATTCAATATTATGAGCCAAGATCTTGAACTTCATTACATGATTGTTGAAGTATGACTTTGTATGTTGATTGCATTTTATGATTCACATTTTCATAATCCACATTTTGGTACACCCAGTGGGACCCATGTCCTAGATTTAAAAATAATTTTCAAGAATTGTATTTCTATGAAGTTATAGATCATATTTCTACATTTGAATCGATTCATGGTGCTTTCAGGCCAACAAATAGTGCTTTTGGGCTAACACATACCACACTTGGTATATATATTAGATTAATTTTCTCTAGAATTTTTTTTTTTTTTGTCAACAAGGAACATCTATACTTGTGATCAATTTTATGGTGCTTTTTATTAGATTTGCATTGATTTTGGTCCAACTTCTTGTGCTTTTGGTCAACTAGAATATTTTGTTAATCATCTAACAACCAGTGTTACACTTTTGGTCTCTAATGTCACAGATTTGGTCTTTTTCGAAGTGCTTTTAGTTTATTTTGTGGCACTTCTGATATTTGTCACTGTGTTTTTGGTTGTTGTCGCTGTGCTTTTGGTTAAATTCGTAGTGCCTTTGGTTTTTGTCACTGTGCATCTATGCAGTATTCAAGATTTAATTTCAAATTTACATCAATTTGTTTAAGATTTGAAAGGATTTTATTTTTTAACAACTAACCTCAAATTTGATTTGAAGTTAACCTGAGATCTGAGATCTTATTTTCTTAGTGTCCTTTGTTGGTGATTTTTTATGAAGAACATTAGATCTTCAAGGGAATCAAATTAATCCTGAAAGGAAGCAGATTTGGAGCTCTTCATCAAAATTTTCATTTCAAGTTTAGCATTGGACTCTAGGTTCATTCATTCTAATCACCCTATCACTTCTTGTTTTTTCAAAGTGCTTAATAGTTACATTATTTCCTTTTATTTAATCAAATATTGTTGGACACGTCTTCCTCACATTAAAAATAAACAATTGTCTTGAAATCCCTAATATATACTTATGTATGCTTTACTCTTGCACCCAACGGTGATCTCAAGGATAAAAAATATGTGATCTTGTTTTACCTTTTAGGGGGCCTACATAGAGAAGTGATCGCTTTAGGGGATGATCTCAACTCTTGTGTTTCAACAAAGTATAAAGAGCATGGGTTGAATCAAAAGACATGCCTCTTGGAAGTGGAATATTTTAAATCTTGACTAAGCCTCTAAGAAATTTATACCTTAGAGAAGTGAAGGTGGAGATTAGGTTACCCATTCCTTGCAATTGTTTGGGAGTATTCTCTTTTATCTATAGATTAAGGCCTCACATACCCTTGTGGTATATCTTGAGGATACCCCTAGTTGAGCTTGTGAATCCTAGTTAAAATTTATTAGCCATACCTACTCAAGTATGCTTGTTAATGTGTCTTATGTGCTTGATTGTTTAGATCATCCATCTTCCACTTGAAACTAAAGTGGGGATATCCATCCAAAAGCGAGCCTAGGAATTTTATTATTTGTATCATTTCTTTGAGTGTTTATATTTTAGCATAAATTTATAATAAAAGGTTAAAGTAATCAAGAAGACATTCAAATAATAGCATTAAAATAAAAAATCAAGGAAATAAGTAAAATGTTTTTGTTGCATAAATTTTAGAACTAGGTCTTGCATTTATTGTGAATTTTAAGTCATTTCAATTTTAAATTGAATCTCTTGCCAAATAAAATTGATCAAAATCTAAAATTAAAACCTAAAACATTGTCAAACTATTTAAGTTGTGCTTTTGGTTATTCTGAGCCACTTTTGGTCCATTTTGGACTGCATTTGGCTTATCTTGTAGTGATTTTGGGTAATTTTACAATGCTTTGTCTTGCAACACTTTTGTACTATTTCTCTACACTTTTGGCATATTCCAAGCTACTTTTGGCTATAGCAATATCCTTAAAAAAATTAAAAAAACCTATGAAAATAAAAACCTGTCAAAAGTGTAAAAAATTCTAATTAAGCAAAACTTAAACAAACCTTTTATTGGTATTACCTTATTGTCCTTGATACTATTTGAGGAGTGGAAATTTTTTTGGTATCTTATCTTATCATTTTCAAAGTTTATCAAAGTTCAAATTGGATCTCTTATTTTTATCTCTATCTTATATCATTTGTGGATATACCAGTTTGAGAGCTTCAAAGCTACTCCTGAGTTGAGAATCTCCACTCTTTATCAAGTTTTCTTGGAACCACAAGTATAATTAAATTACACTTTATCAATCTAGATCATTATTATCTTGCTTGGACTCACAAGTCTAGTTCAAGTAAGAATCTATCATTTTATCAATCAACACCATTATCATCATTGGGAGATACAACTTAAATTTGGTCTATTTTTATTTTGAGAAACAAGCATCAAAATTATTGAAAGAAAATCTTATTTTATCTAAGGTCTTATATTGAATATGCCAATTATAAGATTTCAATATAAGAAAAACATGGAATCCCATTGAGAAGAGTCAAACATTCAAACAAGAATAGGAGTTATTCAACATAACAAAGGAACAACTTCAAATCCACCCTTCTTTTATAAAGAGCCTTTAAAGGTATCTTATATGGAAGATGGTCAAGACTCCTTATTTGAAGATCTACAAGAACTTGAGCAATACCATAGAGCAATAAGAGTTTTGGAACTTATAATTGAGAATAATCCTCATCATTACTTTAAAGTGTTGGCTCAAAAGGTGCTAAAATACATGCCCATCTTATCAAGGATGTAGATCTCATTAATCCTAAAATGTGGCCAGTAACAAGTCAACCCAATTGAATTCAAACATCATCACAAAAAGTGGCTTCTACCTTCACATATTCCCCACCAACTCCACCCCTAATACATCAAAATTTAATGGAAAACATATCAAGAGAGACATTAAGATTAAATTACACCAGAACAATCACCTACCTTTGTTGGATCTTATTTAAACATGGGTACCTTAAACATGTAAAATATTCCCATTCCACCAAGTCAACCTCAACAACATTACATTCCACCAAGTCAACCTCAACAACATTACATTCCACCAACTCAACATCAACAACATTATATTCCACCAAGTCAACCTCAACAACATTACGTTCCTCTAAGTCAATTTTAACAATATCAAATTCCTCCAAGTCAACCTAAACACCATTATATTTGACCAAGTCAACCTCAACAACATTAAATTCCATCAATTCAACCTAAAAACATTTTATCCAATCAAGTTTGTAGATACCCTAAATCATCCTGACTGGTGAACAACACTATTTAAATTTCACCCTTCTTCCCTAAATGATTAAATAATACATTATTATTTAATTATTATCAAATTTTATATTCGTCTATTAATTAAGTGATTTAGCATTATTTAATTAATTCGTTAAATAAATCTCATTTATTTAATAAATGTCCTAATTTAACCTTATCTATCTTGATTAATTAAATAAATATACATTATTTAATTATGTCATTAGTATACCTTATTCATCCAAATCAATTAAATTGTTATCATTAATTATTTAACTAAGCTACTTTCCCTTCTCCAAAATTGAACAATTAAATCAATTATTCAATTTTCCCAAAATCACTCAACATGGTCAAATAAATAAATATACTTTTATTTATTAAAGTCAAAAGCAACTTGTATGTTAATCTCCAATAGTAATTAATTATTCAACTAATTAATTTTCCTCACCCCTTTTTGATTGAGTAAATCATGACCACTAATTTCTCACTATAATTGGTTAACTAACCCATCTATTTCCTAACTCAACCTGATTTTCTCAATCCCACTAAACACTCAACCTGATTTATTCAATCCCATGAATCATTCAATCTAATTCCACTGATTATTCAATTAAATTCCTTAATCGGATCAATTAGAGGAGTTAACTCTTCAATCTATTTCCAATAGGATATGATTTATCTTGGAAACAAGGTGCTAATCATTCTTTGCTTTGTTGTGGATCTTCAAAGGTGATAGCTTCTTCATTGGTAAGATAACTTGCTTTGACAAAGGTAATTGATCCAATTTTATAAGTGATAGGATCCTCAAAATGTTGGATAACTTCCTGATTGGTATCTTCATCTTGATCTTTAAAGGATGTTTCTGATTCACAATCCATGTAGAAGGGTTCTTCATAATCCATTTCTACTTGTTTTTCAAAGGATGTTTCTGATTCATAATTCATGTATAAGTCTTCTTCATGATCAATTCGTGATATGTCTATTTTCTACATTAATAAGGATTGCTAAAAATTACTTAGTTGCATGAAGCAAAATCAAATTGATCATGTTTTGCATATCATCAATCATCCAATTTCTTCTATCTTCTAAATCATACTTACATTTCTTCTAGTCAAAATTTCTTCTATTGTCCTTGCACTTAAACGCATCACATCCACTTGTTGAAAAATTTGGCTCATTATCCAAAATTTTCACCAAATTTCTCGAGGGGGCACCATTCTATTCCATCATCACCAGGGCAACTTCTGAGCAAGAATATTTGAATTTTCTTTGACACAATGCTCAAAATCGCATTGTATCAAAGAGGGACAAAATGTAGATACCCTAAATTGTCCTGATTGGTGAACAATACTATTTAACTAACTTTCACCCTTCTTCCCTAAATGATTAAATAATACATTAATATTTAATTATTATAAAATTTTATACTCATCTATTAATTAATTGATTTAACATTATTTAACCAGTTCATCCTTAATCATCATTTCTGACTAATTAAATAAATCTCATTTATTTAATATATGTCTTAATTTAACCTTATCAATCTTGATTAATTAAATAAACAAAAAATATTTAATTATGTCACTAATATACCTTATTCATCTAAATCAATTAAATTATTATCATTAATTATTCAATTAAGCTACTTTCCCTTCTCCCAAATTGAATAATTAAATCAATTATTCAATTTCCCCAAAATCACTCAACATGGTCAAATAAATAAATATACTTTAATTTATTAAAGTCAAAAGCAACTTGCACGTTCATCTCTAATATTAATTAATTATCCTCACCCCTTTTTGATTGAGTAAATCATGACCATTGATTTCTCACTCTAATTGGTTAACTAACCCATCTATTTCCTAACTCAACCTAATTTTTTTAATCCCACTAAACAATCAATCTAACTTATTTAATCCCACCAATCATTCCAATCTAATCTCACTGATTATCCAATTAAAACCCTTAATTGGATCAATCAGATGAGTTAACTGATCAATCTAGTTCCTCTCAATGGTTCTCAACCATTGATCCTGATCTTTCATTATTGAATCCTGATCATTCATCTAAAACTTGAAAATATATAAAAAGAACATTCTTCCTTCTCATAAAAGACCAAAGAATCTAGATAAGTTGTGTAAAGAGGCCATGTTGAATTAACTATCGAATTCTTGAGAGAAAAAACATACATATTTGATCACCATTAACATACCTTTTGAATATTTTTGCACAATAATGGAGGCTTCATATTGACCAAGCAATTCAACATCAATATGAATTTCACTTTGACATGGGATGGTAACATTGTAATGCTTGAGTTTGTTTTATGTTCTCTTTTATGATAGCATTGTTCATCAAATTCTTAGTTTTATAATTTCATTTCATGAGTATGGGTGGGATTTGATCTTGCTTTGATCTCTTTCATTTGATTTTATTATTGTTTCCTTATGCTTATTTTCCCCCTTACACAAATTCAACCTCCATAACATCACATTCCCTTAAATCAACATCAACAAAAATACATTCCTACAATTGCACCTCCATTAACACCAACACATGAATTGACTCAACAAATTTAAGAGTTACAATAAAAGATAACAATCATGGAAATGGGAAATATTAACACTAAGAAGAGTTATATGTATTGGAAGATATATTGCCCTATCATTTTGACAAGTCTTTGAATATGATACCCTTCCCTCAAAACTTTGAAATGCCTAGATTTGAAAAAAACAAGAGAAGAGGTGATCTAAGAGAACACATAAGGGAATTTTACATAGCTTGTCTTGAGGTGTCGTATAATGATACATATCTAATGCACCTTTTCCTAGAAGCCTAGGAGGTCAAGCTATTGATTGGTTTTCACATTTATCTCATGGGATCAAGACCTTTCATGAGTTGGTAGACAAATTCATTGCACATTTTTTATACAACATTGAATATAAAATATCCATGACTGGTTTATGTAATGCAAAACAAAATGAGCGAGAATCCTTTGTATTTTTTACAAAGGTGGAGAAAAATGGCAAGTGAATTCCCTTATGCTATTCCTAAAAAGAAACTTTTCAAATTCTCACCTAAAACCTAAGCAATGAATTGGCCTTTCACCTAAGAATTTAATGTTCTAGTACTTTTGATGAGATCATTCAAAAAGGAATGTAAATTGAAAAATATCTCATTACTAAGAGTCTCATGAAAATTTCTCAAGATCATAAGGATAACCATTCAACATCTAAAGGAAAGCTAAGAATTTGGACAAAAAATAAGAACATTGTTAATGATGGTGTAGTAGATGCTAAAATAATTCAAAATACTACAACTAGCAACAAATAATCCTCAAAATAATAAAGGTGCTAGAAGACCACCTAGGAAAAATAATGCTCCTAAAAGGTAATACACTCCTTTAGGATAAATTATTGAGTATGCCTTAAAAAATTTGATCTAAGCTAAACTTATCATAATACCCAAAGTCAAATGTTCTAGGAGGATGATGGAGTGCTGGTGCTACGTGGGCATGGTAGCCCGTGACTGGTGATGTCGTGGAAACATGTTGCTTTCCTGCCTTTACATGTGTGTGTTGTTTTTCTGATCGGGGTTAGTGAGTAGTGTCTGGGTGTGGGGGAGAGTTTGGAGTGAGTGGAAGCAGAGTGGGCAATGTGTAGGGGTTCGACGTTGGGTGAAAAAATAATGTTGGTGTGGGGTGTATGGGTATGGTAAGGGATTCCAAAAGCTTGGTGATTGTTGGTGCGAAGCCATCTCAAGGTTTTTTTGCGGACATGCATGCATGGATGATAGATTCTTCTTTTGTGGGTGAGAGCTCTAAGCTTAAGAAATTGAACGGTTGTTTTCTGCGGAGTCATGATCATCCTGTCCTAGTTATTTATCTTGAATTGGTACAAAAGGAAATATCTTATTGGAGCCAACATGTTCTAATTTGTAAGTTATTGGGTATTCGTGTCCCTCTCTCAGCTTTAGAGTCCTAGATTCGTTGGTCAAGGAAGGTTGAAGGTGATTTTGATCTTTTGGTGGCTGCAAATGGTTATTTCATGGTTGATTTTTCTTGTATCTTGGATCGTAATCATGTTTTTGAGGGAGGGCCATATTTTTACAATCATATTGGCTTTTTCATTAAGCCCTGGCATGGAGGATTTAATGCAGCAAAGGATTTGCCAACACAGGTTCCTGTTTGGGTCCATTTACCATGGTTTCCATTAGCATTTTGGAGGGAGGATATTCTGCACTAGATTGCTGCTTTGTTGGGGAAGCCGACTACCATCACTCAAAATACTTTAGATAAAAAGATATTCTCTTATGCCCATATTTGTGTTGAAATTGATTTAAATAATCCATTGCTAGACTCTTTGGAAATTTGTCTTGGATCTTCCTCGTGGGTTCAATAGTTAGACTATGAGTCCCTTCCTTTTTTATGTCAGTTTTGTCATGAGTATGGACACCTTCAACTCCAATGTCCTCAAGCACCCAAGGTGGTTGGGGTTTCTTCTTGTCCATCATTAGGGCCTTTGGTGGAGAAAAGGGGATAAAGGCAAGGCTCCTATGGCTGCGAGTGTGCTTGATAAGGATGGATTTATTCCTATTAAACCATGGGCTAAAGGGAGGGGTTAGAAGCGGACCTTTAAGGATAGGCAAAGTGATCAAGGTTTCAATCATTTTGAGGTCTTGGATAATCAGGCCTTGGAGTTGGGGATTCCTATTGAAATTTCTTCAAGGGCCATTGGTATGGATACAAGGTTGGAGTAGGCAATTTTTGTTAAGGATAATTCATCAAGGGCCATTGGTATGGATACAAGGCTAGAGCAAGAAATTGTTGAGCCTCTGGGTGCCTCTGTTGGTTTAAAAGATGAAATTATATGAACAGATTTGGCTAAGGAGGCATTGACTTCAGGTAAAGGACAAGGATCATTGCTAGGTCTGGGGGTGCATCAATGTCCTCTTAAGAAGGGTCATTTTGATAATTCCTCTAAAGTTGGTCATAAGAAGGATGTGGACAAGATTAAAGCTACTGGGGATTTGCTAGTGGAATATGGGTTTGTTAAGACCATTGATGTTCACTTCTTTCAACCTACCTCATGATTATTCTTTTGTGGAATGCAAGGGGGTTGAATAACACCTCCTATCAAAAGGCTATTCAGGATTTTGTGGTTCATTGTCCAACTATCTTTTATGTTTAGGAGACTAAACTTCAGATGGATGCCATGCTTCATTGTGCTCCTCATATTTAGTTTTATGGACAGTGTTAGTGTATTGGTTCTAGGGGAAACTCTAGAGGTCTAGCTCTTTTTTGGGATCCACGTAAGGTTGTTCCTCGCTTGTGGATTTCTAGCCAATCCTCTATTTTCGTGGTGGCTTCTGTGGTGGAATCTGGTGAGACTATTCTGGTCACTAATGTTTATGCTCTGATTGACATCTGTGGTAAAATCCAACTTTGGGCCCATATCAGGTATGCTAGGTCTTATGTACCTTATCTGCCTTGGATCTTAGCTAGTGATTTCAATTCTGTGTTGTGTTTGGAGGAGAAAAGAGGGGGGCTTCCTAGGCTTGGTACTGCTTCAGATCTGTTTCAGGAAAATGTGGATTCTCTTTCTCTTGTTGATGTTAAACCCTCTAATGGGATTTTCACTTGGAATAATAGACAGAGTGAGCTAGAAGCGATATTTGAGTGGTTGGATAGATTTATTGTCTCTAGTTTTTGGGTTGGTGGCAGCTTGGTTACTTTCTCTGAGATTGTTGACTGGTGCGACTCTAATCATTGGCCAATTAAGTTTTTTGCTTCTACTTTTCCTATTCCAAAGAATCATCCATTCAAATTTTAGCTTATGTGGTTTTGAGATTATTCCTTGTATGATCTTGTTGCTCAATGGTGGCGGGATGGAGCCCCTGCGTATGGTACAACTATGTATTCTCTTGTTAAGAAGTTTTAGTATGTCAAGTATCATATTAAGTGATGGAATAGGTCATGTTTTAGCAATCTTTGGGCCAATAAAAGGGAAGCGCAGGATCATCTTTCTATTATAACACGCCAGATTCAAGATTTGGGATTTTTGGAGGGCCTTGGGTATGCTGAGTCCCATGCTCTTATATTGGTGGAGGAATGGGATCTTCCTGAGGATATTTTTTGAAAATAAAAGTCTAGGATTGATTGGCTTTAGGAGGGTGACAAGAATACTGCTTTCTTCCATCATTCTATGCAAGCTCATCATAATAAGTGTTATATCTCTTCTCTTGTTAATTATGAGGGTCTTTCAATCTCTTCATTATAAGTTTTGTCTAGTGAGGCTCATCAGTTCTACTCTTCTTTGTTTATTGAGGATTCACTTTCTGCTGAGGCTAAGGAGAATATGGTCCTTGCCTGCATTCTTTCTTTGATCTCTAATGATTTGAATGCTTCTCTTACTCGTCTAATTGCTCTATCTAAAGTGGAGGAGGTTGTGTTTTGGATGAATAAGGGGAAAACTCCTGGCCCTAATGGCTTCCCAGTTGATTTTTTCCAAGAGTTTTGGGATATTGTGAAGTTGGATTTGTTGGAGGTTGTTCAGGAGTCTCTTCATAGTAAGAAGATGCTTCAATCCCTCAATGATACTTTTCTAGTTCTCATTACTAAGAAGGATGGTGTTGATAGGCTTGAATTCCTTCGACGTATTGCACTTTGTAATGCAACGTATAAGATTATTACAAAACTGATTATTGAGAGGCTTAAATCTTGTTTGTCTATTGTCATCTTTTAGGAGCGAGGAGGCTTTGTGGTGAGTCATCAAATTCTAGATGGGGTGGTGGTAGCCTCTGAGGTCATTCACTCCATGGAAACCTCTAAGGATAGGGCTATGCTCATCAAGTTGGATATGGCCAAAGCTTATGATAGAGTTAAATGGAGTTTTCTTCAAAATATTCTATTGGCCTTTGGTTTTTATTCTGATTGGGTGAGTTGGACTTTGAGCTGTGTGACTTCTTCCTCATTTTTGGTTATTGTGAAAGGTGAACCTTCAGAGCTTTTTGGTGCTACTAGGGTCTTCGTCAAGGGGATCTGATCTCTCTTTATTTTTTTATTATATTGGCGGAGGTGCTGGGTTGGTTTTTTAAATTTTGGGTTTCTCAAGGCTTGATTCATGGTTGGCAGTGGGGGTTGGATGTGCCAACTCTTTCTCATCTCTAGTTTGTGGATGACACCTCTGTTATGGGGTTGGATCATATTCAGGAAGTTGAATCTTTTAGGAAAGCTTTGGATATCTACCTTGCTGCTTCAGGTCGGAAAGTCAATGAGTTGAATTCTTCTATATTATTCTTTAATACTCCTCAAGCTATCCAATGGTGGATTACTGCTATTTTACGGTTTCAAATTGGGTCTCTTCCCTTTGTCTATTTGGGTAATCCTCTTGCTATTGGTTGCTAGCCTACGTCCTCCTAGCAGATGTTGCTTGATAAGCTGAGGTGGAAGGTAACTCATTGGAATCATCGGTGGTTGTCTATAGCTACTAGAGTGACTCTTCTCAAGTCTGTTATCCAAGCCCTTCCCATCTACAAGTGCGCTTTGTTCAAGCGGCCCCTATGTACTTCCTGAGGGAATTTGATGCTCTCTCACATCAATTTCTTTGGATTAGTAATTTTTTGTCTTCTAAGTGGAGCCTTGTTAAGTGGGAATCTATGTGTAGACCAAAGTAGGAGGGTGGTCTTGGTTTATGCTCTGCTATTTTGAATGAGCAAGCTCTTGTTGCTAAGATTTAATGGCATTGGTGTACCAATCAACAACAATTATGGGCCCATATTCTCAACCATAAATATCTTAGGGTTGTTGCTTCTTTTGAGGTTTCTCACTATCCTCTGGTGGGGAGTGGGTCTATGATTTGGCATACTTTGAAAGTGGGGGCACATTTGATTAAGCGTGCACTTTTTTAGATCTGGAATTCGGGGTCACAAGCTCTTTTTTGGTTAGACTCTTGGGATGGTCACCCACCAATTCTCTCTACTTTTCCTCATCTCTAGTCCCTTTGTGATGTTTTTACTGTGGCTGGCTGGGATACCATTGAGCATTATAAGGTTGCATAACATTATGGATCGACTGTTAGCTTTCATTGGAAGCAACCTTCTGAGTGGCCTCCTGGGGGTCTGAGGGGGATAGGCGTGAGCTAGCTCAGCTTCTGGCTTCCCGTGCTTGTAACTCTTTGAGGGGAACTGATGTCTTGGCTTGGGATGGTTCTGATTTTTTTGAGAAGTACTCTATGTCCACTAGTCATAAGCAGTTGGGTAGGCAATTGTTTGAGGATATTGAGGTCCCTTGGTGGAAGAAAGTTTGGCACAAGTTGTCATGGCTCAAGTGCAATTTTTTCATGTGGTTAGTGGCTCAAAACTAGTGTCTTACTTGAGATAATTTATGCAAGCATGGTTTCCAAGGCCCTTCTATGTGTGTTTTGAGTCGTGATTGTGAGGAGAGTGTCTCTCATCTCTTCTTCCAATGTTTCTATGTTAGGGAGATTTGGCATTCTTGGCAGAGGGTGTGGAATACACCCTATTGACATGTTTTCTCATTGGTGGAGTTTGTGGATTTGTGGGGCAGGGCCCTTGTTTCTACTTCCTTTCTTCAAGTTGCTTGGGATCTTGGCCCATCCTTTATTATTTGGAACCTTTGGCTAGAGAGGAATCATCAGATTTTTCTAAATGTGCTGCTGGTGGCCCCTCGTTTATGGTGGAAAATTCTTCATTCTTTGGGAGAAATATTGTGGCTAAGTGTGATATGTCTATTTCGGTGGATCCTGGTGATGTTGGTTTTTGTAATCATCTTCATCTTCCTCCTCTGCAATGAAAAATCATGCACAACAAATGTAGACATCCTACCCCGAAGGTGAATAGAGAGGGAAGATGGTCCCCTCCACCTCGAGGTGTCCTTAACATCAACATAGATAACTCTTCACGAGGAAATCCTAGTCATGTTGGTATTGGTAGTGCTGGTCAAGATAGCTCTAGAGATGTTCAGTTTATCTTCTTTATTTATAAGGGTCTTTATATTACTAATAATTTAATGGAGGCTTAGGCCATTTTATTGGTTGTGGAGTGTGGAGTCAATTCGAGTGGCAAAGGATCATATGTGAGTTTCATTCCCGGGTTGTGGTGAGCTTGTTGAATATGCATCATTTAGATGATGCTAGCTGGCATTTGGCTTTGATTGTTGAATAGATTCTCAACCTTTGTGTTTCTCTAGAGTTTGTTGCTTTCACTCATATCCCTAGAGAATGGAATGGTGTTGTTGATTGTTTGGCTAAATGGGCTTCTGATCATAGTCATGATTGGAATTTGGTGGACCGGGGTCAGTTACCCCCGGATCTGTCTCAATAGTTGGATCACTTGGTGGAGCTTGATAGGGCTATGTAATGCCCTTTCTTTGTACTTCTTCTTGTTTTAATAAAAAAATCTCCCCTCCTTTATGTTAAAAATAATACCCAAAGTCAAAAATCAAGAACCAGCAACTAAACCTCCATGGTATAAATAAAATGAATATTTTGAGTATCATAGGATCAAAGGGCATAAAAATTATAATTGCTTCAAATTGAAAAATCTTATCCAAGACCTTATAGATCAAGGTGATGTTGGCATGGAAAATACACCTTCAACTAATGATGATCTCAAGATATTCAAGGATCTTATCCCTAAACATAGAAAAGGTGAACCTTCAAACAAAGATAGTAGTCCTAAAGGATCCAATTATGTTGTTGCATGGATATGATTACACCATAGCTCATATAGGGGAGGTTTTTCCTCGTTTCTACCTTAAACCCTCTAAACAAAAATCCCAAGTGTGTGGTAACTGCATATAGGGGAAAACCAACCCTTTAAGGGGATCAATTTGCATCATATTTTGAATCCGATTATAACCTCTTAGATCATCTAAAAAAATCATAGCATAAATACCCATCCTAGAGCTTCTAAAAATATCTCCATCACATAGGAAATCATAGAAAAGGCCCTTCAAGGGTATTCTATACCCAAAGACATAGATTTTTCTCAATTTGAATTCATGTTTGGACACATTTAAGCTCCTCATAATTTGTTTTTTACTAAAAATACCTTTCTTCCACTAATCCATCTCCTAATGAGGGTTTATACCTAGAATTATTCATTCATAGGCATATAATCAAAAGAGTCATGATTGATGATGGAGAAAGCCTAAACATTTGTACCCTCCAACTAGGAAAACAATTAGGATATTCTGATGGTGTCATTTATTTTGAAACGTGAATCATTATAAAATATTATGATGATGTTGAGTGTGAGTATGAAGGAACAAAAAAATTACCAACTCAAGCTAGCCCCAATACAATGGATACCTTTTTTCAAGTCTTAGACCTTGCTCTCCCATATAAAATCCTTCTTGGTCATCCATGGATACATGCCTTACAAGACGTTCCCTCTACATATCATCAATGCCTAAAATTCCCCTATGAGGGTTTCAAACTTACTTTTTCTAGAGATCCTCACCCTTTTGAATATTTCAAAAACTTGGAAGAAAAATATCATGAACCCAACCAAGTGCCTAACAATCAAGTAGCTCAATCCTCATCATCTTACATAGATCCATCCACTTTATCCTTATCTTCTAATCTACAAACCACTATTACCAAGATCAAGGTTCAAGTTAATGATAATTTGTTGGGAGAATATAACATGAAACAAGCTTTCTTTGTGGGCCAACTTCCGCTCTCACCTAAAATATATGGTAAACCTAAACCTATGCAAGATTATCAATCGTGGTTATCAAATCCAAATCTACCACATTATTGTGTTGAGGTGAATTGGGAAAATAAAATATTGAAGACAATTTCTCAACATGGTTATATAAGGATAAATAAGATCATGTGCCTATCCTACCTATAGAAAACTATCCTAAAGGCCTTCACATAATTAAAAACATGGTCTATCAAGGTAGAGGCCTAGGCCATCAAGAACAAGGAATCATTGAGCCTATATCTATCACAGGAAGGAATACTGATGAGGAACTTGGATATAAATCCCCTAATAAGGTACATTTTCAATCTAAAATAAAATTTCAATAAAAGGAATAAGGATTATCTTGTGGTTGAAACTCCTAATTAGGATACCTTTCAAGACTCCATGCATATCACAAATCTATTTCGAGAACATTTCATTTACACCTTATCCACCATATCATTTATTTCCCCATCATTACAATCTAAAGAGCTCTCACTTATTTATCCTCAGCTTATAGATTGAGATCAACAAGGTCCACCAATTCTAGATACATTCCAAAATGACTAGGCCATTGGAGAATTTATGGGATTAAGATTAACTACACCTTTGGGAGATCACAAAGTGGGTTTTATCATTGAGATTGATGAGAAAGCATATTTTGGTGAAACTTCAAAACCTCTCACTCACAAGAAACAATTGAATATCATAAGGAAAACCTCTAAGGGAAAGAATTATCTATCATTATATGTGGAAAGAAATGGAAACCTTGACCTTCCTATCATGCCTATGTATCGAGAAAAATCCTCTATCTTGATAAAAGAGTCATAAGAAGCAAACTTGGGTACAACTGAAAAATCCTAAGATCATATATTTTGCAACATCTTGATCATCACAAGAGAATGAAGAATTCGAAGTATTATATTTAAAAAAACAACTATAAAATTTTCATGGTCTTATGTGGACATGGTAGGCCTTGACCCTGAGTTGGTGGTTCATCATTTGACAGTTTTTTCCAATGCAAAACCAATAAAACAAAAAATTTGTAAGATGAATCCTCAAGCAGCCTTATTGGTCAAGGTTGAGCTTCAAAACTTGTTGGATTTTTGATTCATTATACTTATTTATTATCCTGAGTGGGTTTCCAACCTATTTCCAATTAACAAACCCATTGAGGGCATCTGTATATGCACAAATTTCAGAGATATAAACAAGGCATGTCCTAAGGATGATTTTACTCTACCCAACATAGACATGATTGTGGATTTAATGGCTGGGCATGAAATTTTGTCCTTAATAGATGATTTTTTTGTTTATAAATAGAATTCATATTGTTGTTGAAGATCAACATAAAACTAATTTCACTTGCCCTTAGGGAATATTTTATTGGAATGTTATGCCTTTTGGTTTAAAGAATGAAGGGGATACCTATCAAAGAGCAATGACAACAATATTTCATGACCTTTTTCACAATATCATGGAAGATTATGTGGATGATTTATGAGAAAACTTGATCACAAGAGATTCTTGTTTGGCTATCCTTGTAATAATTGTTGACATATTAGAAGAATATTGAGTGAGATTAAACCCCCAAAAAATTGTCTTTGGTGTCAATTTTGGGAAATTTCTTGGATATATTGTTTCTCATAGAGTTGTTGAAGTGGATCCTACTAAATTTAAAGCTATAGTTGACATGCCTCCTACAACTAATCTAAAGCAATTGTATAGACTTCAAGGAAAAATTCAAGCAATTAGACATTTCATATCTCAACTAGCAGACAAGTGTCAACCTTTCACACATATTTTACACAAAAATGTCACATTTAAATGGGATGAGAAGTGTCAACAAGAATTTTAACAACTAAAATATTATTTGGCCTCACCTATCTTGTTAATTCCACCTATTCAAGGGAAACCTTTATTATTATACATCTCAGATACTATAGTTTCTATCACACAACATGATGCTTCATTGGTGGGATATGGGCCACTCCTAAGCCTTTATTATTATACATCTCAGATACTATAGTTTCATTGGGTACCCTCCTCACACAACATGATGCTAATGGAAAGGAGAGAGCTATCTATTATATTAGTTGTATATTGGTGGGATATGGGCTTAATTACACTTCAATAGAAAGGGAATATTTAGCTATTATTTTTAAATTAAAAAAATTGATACATTACATAATCATCAAAAAAAGCTCATCTCTAAGGTGGATCCTTTAAAGTACCTCTTGTCTAAGGGTGCTCTAACTAGTCAAATAGAAAAGTGGGTCATGATCCTAAGTGAATTTGACATTGAGTATGTGGATAATTAAGCTATCAAAAGGAAAATAATTGTAGATCAATTAGCATATATGCACCTTTAGATGTGGATTATCCACTTATTTCATAATTTCTAGATGGGATAATTTTTCATATTGTCTCTTCACACTTGTGGAAGTTATATTTTGATGGATTTAATACTCAACATAGATTTGGGGCTAAAATTCTCTTCATCACTCCATAGAGTGATTATATCCCAAAACCATATAGACTTGATTTTACTTACATAAACAACATTACAGAGTATGAAGTTTTAATCATTGGTCTTAGAATAGAATTTCAATGACAAATAAAGGAACTTCAAGTTTATGGAGATTCATAATTGGTTATAAGGAAAGTAAATGATTATTATCAAACAAATAATGAAAAAACATCCCTTATAAGAAGATAGTAGATATTTTTAAATAATAATTTTCAACTATCATCTTTGAAAAAATCCTAAAGTTAAATAAAAAAGTTGTCTATGTGATGGCTACTATTGGATCTCTCTTGGACATGCCTCATAATACTCATCATTGTGAGTTCCTAATAGAGTAACTTTTGATTCCAACTTTTGGTGTTCCTGAGTTTGAACTAGTGTGTGATCTTGTTGGTCCTAATTCCCCTTGGTATCATGATGTTTATACCTTTCTTTATGATATTATTATTCCACCTAACTTATCTAGTGCTCAAAATAAAATATTCATTCACTGATCTTCCTATTTTGACATCCTTGGTCGTAACAACTATCAAAAGAGTCTTGATGGTGCCCTCCTTAGGTGTCTAAACTCAAAAGAAGGTAAAAATACCTTATCTGAGGCACATGAATGTATTTGTGGGGCTCATTCTAGTGGACTTACCCTTTTCAAAAATTTATAAATAATTGCATACTATTGGCCAACTATGAAACACGATGCACAATAATTTGCTAAGAAATATCGTCAATGTCAACAACATGGAGAATTGATTCATGCACCCATCCAGGATTACAACTGATAACTAATACTTGGCATTTTTCACAATTGGGACTGGATCTCATAGGAAAAATCTACCCCCCCTCATCTAATGGCCATAATTTCATTATTGCCTCCATTGAGTATTTTATGAAGTGGGTTGAAATTTCATTATCCAATATTACCAGAAAGAAAATAGCCAAATTTATCCTAAACTATATCATTTTTCATTATAGTATTCCTCATGCTACCATTACAAACAATGGAAAGCCCTTTAAAAATTAAGATATTTGTGATCTTTATCACCAATTTCATATCCAACATCATTTTTCCACTCCTTATTACCCAATAGGTAATGGTTAGGCTGAGGCCTCAAACAAAATATATTGAAAATACTTAAGAAAATGGTCAATTAAGCTGGACATGATTGGAATTTGTAGCTTAATCCCACTTTATGGGCTTAGCACATTAGCATCCACACACCTACTAGAGCCACTATGTATTCCCTATTCTTTGGAACCGAAGCCATTTTTCCTATTGTAGTGTCAAAAAATGTACTCATTTACATTTTCACACTAAGTTTGGGTCTCTTAATAAATTGGACTTAATTAAGCCTCTAATTGCCTAAATTTTGCATTTACAAGCTTAATTAATTACAATTTTCGAAAGGGGAGTTGTGAGTTAATTAATGCATTTATCATTATTAACACCAAGAAATGAATAGGTCTTGATTATTTAGGTCAGGAACCATTCACCCTTGGGTGAATGGTTCCCATTAAGATCACAATTTAAAAATTTAAACATGTTTTTGGTGGCATATTAAGGTCCTAAATTTAATATTTAAGTGCCGACTTGCAATGTTTAATTTTTTAGGAATTAGAAAATTGTCTATAAAAGCAAGGTCCTTCTATCAATTCAAATCATAGATTTTGTATGCAAGAATTCCTAAAGGTAAGATTATTGTCAAAGGTGTTCAAGAGAAAATTTCTCAAGCATTTGTTGCAGCATTTAAGATCTCAAGCATCATGTCAAAGTTATCAAGCATCATGCATGAAATTGGAGCTAACATTGTGATGTAGGTTTCAATCATTCAAGTCATATTTCAAGCATCAAGATCACATCATCAATCAAGCCATTCATGCAAGATCTAGATCTTGGAGAGCTCTACTAAGTTGCAGCCCTTCAAGGGTTCCAATCAAGGGTTTGGTGAGTTGCAACATAGAAATTGTTCATTCATCATTCATTTCATGTTTCATTGTTTCAATTCAAGGTTTAATTACCAAAACAAGGTTTGATCGAGGAAAACCACCATTCACCAAAAACAAACAATTTTTCCCTCTGGTGTATTTTGCAGATCTTAGGTTGAAGAAGGATTGAATATCTCTTAAAGAGAAAAATTGGAAAGTTGTCAAAGTTTTCGTCAATCCACAAAAACTCACCTACAAGATTTATTTCTGAACTTTTGACTATGAAATCTAGAGAATTTGAGAGTGCAGACATAAGACTAGAGGACCCAAAAATCAATTTCAAAAAGCCCTACAAAGACCCATTCAACCTTGGGAAAATCAGTCTTAGAGGACACTTAACAAAAACATTTTGATGACAGGTGCAAAAATACTAAACCATCTTAGATCTGTTTGAAAATTGTAGGTTTTGTTAGTTTAAGGTTTAATCTTCTTATTTCATGTTTCACTTTGCATTTTTGGGTTTATTTACTATTTTTAATCTTTATCCCAAAAGTGTTGTTTCAAAAAATTTGTCCCATCCTAGATCATAAGGAAAACATCAAGATTTCCTTCAAGGTTTTTTAGGATTCAAGCATATTGGAGCAGTAAACATTAATAATTATATGTAGATTAAATAACCCAAAAATAACAATGAAGAATAACACAAAAGAGATCAACACATAATTTTAATGTGGTTCACCCAATATGGGCTACATCCATAGAAACTCAACCACCCAATGAATTTATTATCCAGTGCAAAATAGATTACAATCTCATGAATCACACATGTTGTAACATACATCCCAATCACTTATAAGAATCGTTTTGGAAGCTTCTAGAATTAGGGTTTTTCAAAGTCATTTTTCATTTGACGTGTTAATGGGAAAACCTTGATGTGTCAGTAGGAAAACCTTGATGTGTTAATGAAATTTTTTTGGAAGCTTCTAGAATTAGGGTTTTTCAAATTTATTTTTCATTTGATGTGTTAATAGGGAAAGCTTGACATGTCAGTGGAAAATTGGCAAGGATACGTCACGACTTAACAATACTTGCATGATTAGTCACCACATACCAACAAGGTTGACTCACCTAAGGGCTAAAATTCAACCTTGGCTTAAGGGATCTCTTTTTCCTAATAAGATAGTGGAAAATAGGTGCATGATACCCCATTTTACCCTTTCTATTTATAGTAAAATTGGTGAACCCCCATTCCATTATACCACACACCATATTTTCCAACCATTTCACCTATTAAGGTTGAGCTCCCATCCTTAAGGGTGTCTTTAAAGCATGCCAGTGATGAATAGAGTATCAAGTATCTTGATTGCATGATCTTGAGTTATTAGATGAAAGGTTCATCTTAATGCATTAAATCACTTACAATCTTATCAAAATTTCCTTCGTTGGAGTTATAACAAGAAGATCAAAAGTTGGAAGTTTGAAATTGGAGACATGGTCCTAAAAGAGAATTAAAATAATCAACAAGATAGAGACAAGAAAGGAAATTTTGAGCTGAATTGGTTAGGATCTTTTATCATCATAGAAAACTATGGTTTTGGAGCTTATAAACTTGCTACATTTGAAGGATCTAACATTTGAAAGAACCTATTAACAACATTCATCTTAAGAAGTTTTATGATTGACCCTTGGGTTGTCTTAATAGTTTGTACATAATAGGTTCATTGTTGCATTCCATCTCACCCACCTATTATTAGCCATTTGTATGTCCTTTTCCTTGTTCATTGTGGCTTGGTTGTCTATATCTATCATTTGCATATAACTATCTTATCATGTATTTTATTCATGTTATTTTTCATTGCCTAGATGTCGACACCTTTTTCCATGATCATGGTTTTGGGATATATTATTGTATCTTGAGATCATATGGAAATCCTAAAACATTGGGCTTTAAAAAAATATGAGAAAAATAAATTTCAACTATTGAACTAAATCTTTGGCTCGCATAGCTTGTTTCCTATTTTTTAGTATTACTATCAAAAACATTTTCACACCTTAAAAAAATTATCTTTCCTATTATGGATGTTATCAAAACAAATCTAAGGTCCTAATGGATGCATCCTTCCTACAATGGACCTTATCAATCAAATCTAGGCTTATATTTTTGTAAGAGATATGTTGGTTGTTGATTCATCCCTCGGTTGGTTTTCTTTTGCTTTCTTAGTTTTATCTTTTCTAACCCATTTTATAGATGAAATCCTATATTAATGTGTTTAGATTAATTTAGGTCATAGCATGAGTGTCTTCCTTGGAATATTTAATTTGTTTTGTATTATTTTCTTGATGAAGGCCTATATCTTAATGTGCCCAAAGCAGCTTGGGTTTTGACACGAGTTTCTTCCTTTTTATGTTTGTGCAAGCTAGATAAATGACAAGCAATATCCACTTGCTAAGTTTCCTCTTCAAAGTAGCAACATGTCTTGTTTATTTTTTCTTGTTCATTTTTCATATAGCCTTTTATTGCATTTTATCTTTATAGGTTTCACTTTGATATTTGATCCTTGGTGGAGATTGATTTTGTTGTATTCACAAGTATTAGAATGCATTATGGTATCATAACATGTACATAATAAATAATATATCATAAATTATAACATCCACCATCATATATATATGCATGGTCATAATAAATTATCATCTTTATCATAAATAACTTCATAAATAATCACATCATAACTAAATCAAATAATGACCATCACGAATCATAAGCATTATATCAATCAAAAGTGTCATATATATAATGTCCATCATAAGTCACATGTGCACATGATCATCAAAAAATACAATGTCTATATATGGGCTACATGAACCATATCAATACAAATATATACAATGGCCCATAGGCATGGTGTCTATATTAATAATGTACATGAGAATCAAATATATACATCATATATAGATATATATACAAAGTCACATATTCTCTATCTTGAGATCCCTCTATCTAAATGGGTTTGAGATCCCCCAACCCCTCTTGCTCCTATTGGTGTTCATGGTGGAAGTGGCTCCCTGCTTCCCATGTTGTATGATCTTCTCGATCTAGCTACAGACTGGTTCTGGCTCTATGTTCATGAGGAGTAGGGCACGAAGTTTGTTGCTCCCTAGGAATGTCTCTCTCATAAAGAGTCATGTGATAAGTGGCCTCCCTACTGATCATCCTCACCTCTATCATCACCTGCTAAGTTGGCATCCCCACACTTGACTCAACCTATAGTCTCTATGCTCTTTTCCTATCTCTCTTTTTTGTGACCTACGCAAGTTGTACCTCTAGTTACTAACTCCTGGTCTTCTCTATGTCCCTCTCTCTTATGACCTAGGCAAGCTAGGTCCATAAGCAATCTCTCTTTGTGGTAACCTGCATAACATGTGTATGTAGGCTATATCGCTCTACTTGAGCTTGATCTTAGTCTCCCCTAGATCTTTATAGTTATCTTTGTACCTCATCACTCTTCAACTTGATCGTAGCTAGTTGTATCTATGTCTCCTCCTCATCTTTCCTCTCTCCTTAGCTTGTAAATGTGGTGGTGGCCCCTGATCTCCCACTAGCTAATCCTCTTTCTTACCTTGTACATCATCCTAATCTCCATCATATTTTTTCTCTCTTGTCTCCCCTATAAGTGGTTGCCTCTGTCTCCTCCTATGGGTGGCTACCCCACCCTTTGTCTAGGTTTGATCAATCTGATAGGCCTATGCCGAGCCCACTAGATACTATATGCAATGTTGGAATAAAACTGCAAACAAGATTAATATAATAAAAGCATATTACTAATCTAATCCTATGCTAACAACAAAGAACAAAGAAAACTATGAAAGCATAAATAAAATAAAGAATGATCTCACCAAATATCTATATAAATCCTTGAATGACCTCGATTGCACTTCTCCATTTTTTCGTATTATAATAATTGCCCTAATATTTTAACAAGTATGCAAGTATGGCCTATTGATTATTGACTTAGAAAAATATTGAAGATTATTGAATAAGCTTCCTAAAAATATAAATATTTTGGGAGGAGGAATAATGATGATGTTAGGTCAATTTATAGAAAATTGGTTTCCGAATGATCGAATCAGATTCAAAAGACATATAGATGATTAAGATTAGTGAATGCCATGCGATAGAGATTTAGTGTCAATAATAACCTGAGTGAAAAATCTTGCATGACAAAGATTAAATTAAATAATAATTTAATCTTTATTTGAGACTATAGACATCCAAATTTGACCACTCCCATATGGTCAAAATCTTATCATTTATTTGTCTAATTCGTCCATATTAATTAAATGACATATTTAATTAATATTATCCTGTTCTCTAAGGTTTCTAAAATTATTTAATAAAATACTCTATCCTTTACCATTTCCTCTCTAAATTAAATAAATGAATCAATTTATTTAATTTAGCCAATTATCCTCTTCAATTTTAAATTCATTCTTTTTCTCTCCTTGTCACATCCTCGATAACCCTTTCACTAATCTAGATTAATCTAATTAATCTTTGACTGAGATTTACATATCCTTAATCAGGATTAATGTCACATCCTCCATATTTAGCCACTTGCCTCTAATATTAATTAATTTTCCTAATCACCTATTTGCACAACCTTAATATAATCACTTACCTTTTTTGGCATGTCCTTAAGTCAACCTTTCATGGTACTTATCTTATCTGGTATTTACCTCTTCCCCATGTGAATTAAAAATTCACATTTATTCCCCCCATGCATTTATCTTCCCCATAACCTCTCATAGGTCACATCAAGCACATTTATTTCTCCAACACCATCTCAAATCCCCATGGTGACAAGAGAGGACTTTCTAAAAGTCCTCACTTGTCACTGTCAACCCCATATGGGGACGAGGAATTCCTTTTTGAGGAAATCCTCTTCAATCCCAAGAGACTTGCAAGTACCTCCACATCACATGGCCTTTTCCATCTCACTTTTCCTTTTCCATCTCACCTTCCACATGGCAAGATGTGAGGGCTTGTGAGTCCTCAACTCACCACAACCCTTCATCTTGTCCATGATGGCTTAATCTCAACCATCTAATTTTCTTTAAATTGAGAGCCTTGGCCTCAAGTTAAGGAGTTTAGAAATGAGAGAGAGAGAAGTTTAGACAAGCATTCAAGCCATTTTGCACTCACTCTCTTAGCATTTTGTATCCATATTAGACATTAGTGCATTCACCTACCATCTTCAATCACTACATCCACCTCCATTATTGCATGCATTTTCCATCAAGGAGAATACATCCAAGCATCATCAAAGGGCCAAACAACTCGTCAATCTAAGTAAGCAAGGTATAACTTTCCATTTTCTTTTGTTTTTTGTTTAGATTCAACTTATGGCTAATCATTGAGTGTTTGTATAAGTATTTTGTTTTGGCGTTTGTTTGGCCTCGTTCTTCATCCTCTTTGATTTGGGAGACCTTTTCCTTGTCTTGGGAATCCTTGACCTCAAAGGGGCAACCCTAACCTCAAAGGGGCAGCCCTGACTTCAAAGGGGCGGCCTTGACCTAAACAAAGGGGAAAAACAACCTTTTCTTCTTCATTCAGGCCTCATTCAGGTCCGTTTTGGTGTCTGTTCGGCCTCATTCCTCATCCTCTTTGATTTGGGAAACCTTGTCCTTGTCTTGGACATCCTTTCCCTCAAAGGGGCGGCCCTAACCTAAATAGAGGGGTGAAACAAAATTTTCTTCTTCATCCGGGACTCCGTTCAGGTTTGTTTTGGTGTTTCTTCGGCCTTGTTCTTCATCCTCTTTGATTTGAGTGACCTTGCCCTTGTCTTGGGAATCCTTTCCCTTAAAGGGGTAGCCTTGACCTCAAAGGGGTGGCCCTGGCCTAAACATAAGGGCGAAACAACCTTTTCTATTTCATCTAGGACCTCGTTCAGGTTCATTTTGGTGTCTGGTCAGCCTCATTCTTCATTCTCTTTGATTTGGGTGAACTTTCCCTTGTCTTGGGTATCCTTGACCTCAAAGGGGTGGCCTTGAACTCAAAGGGGTGGCCCTAACCTAAATAGAGGGGTGAAATAACCTTTTATTTTTCATTCAAGATCTCATTCAGGTTTATTTTGGTGTCTATTCAGCCTCGTTATTTATCCTCTTTGATTTGGGTGACCTTGCTCTTGTCTTGGGTGTTTTCCCCCTCAAAGGGGCAGCTTTGAACTGAACAGAGGGGTGAAACAACCTTTTCTTCTTCATCTGGGACCCCGTTCATGTCCATTTTAGTGTTTGTTCGGCCTCATTCTTCATCCTCTTTGATGTGGGCAACTTTTCCCTTGTCTTGGGAATCCTTAACCTCAAAGGGGTGGCCTAGACCTGAACAAAGGGGCGAAATCACCTTTTTCTTCATCTAGGACCTCGTTCAGGTCCATTTTGGTGTTTATTTGATTGTTTTCAGACCCGTTCTTCATCTAAGTCCTTGTGCCGATCACTTTAGGCATATCCATTTATCCATTGGTGGTCCTACCCTCCATTTGAATCTCCCTTTGGGTCTATTCTTTCAAGTCCATCCCTTCCGTTGGCTATCTCGTCCTCTTTTCAAGACCCTGTTCAAACCCGTTTTGGTGTTCGTTTCCTCTATTCTCATCCCATTATTCATTTAAGCCCCTATCTGAATCCTTATAGGAGAAGTATTCATCCCATTAGTAAATCCTCAAAGTCCCCCCTTCTAGTTCTTCAGTCACCCCTTCCCATTCTTCCATCACCTGTGCCCACTCTTTCATGTTTGCAACTATTTGGTCCCCTACCATCTAGCCTTTGGGTGAATTTTCCAAATAGAACATGCAAGGTTATATTTCTCTCTATAATTATTATTTCCCTTTATCTGGATCCTCTAAAGTTCATTGTCTCACTAATCAATCATCTGGGAGTGTCTTAGGGCATCTTTTGATCACATATCCATCATCATTTCTAAATCTCCTAGACTTCGTTTATGAGGTTTTTTTATCCAGGTTGGCTTAGGTGTTTGATCTTGATTTTTATCTGTCTTGAGTCAATTAATCATCATTACTATCCAATCAATCTACTTCCATATTTAGGTGGATTCGGTGTTGTAATCATCTCGTTCGTAATCCAATTTGATCGTCAGCACCTTATGCCATCTAAGTCAAATCTATGAACTGGGTTTAGAATCTATCTGATCAATCATCTAATCCTATCTCATCAATATTATCACATACCATCACATCCTCTAGTCATCCTAATCCGAGATTTTATCTAATTCGAATCTGAGATTTTATCCAATCCCAATCTGAGCTTAACTTGAATCCCAATTTGAGATTTCGTCCATCTTCTGATATCAAAACAAATCTTAAGATCTCCTCTTCCTTCCTCTTCTAATCCATCCTATTTATCATTCCATCATCTAGTCCCTCCATATTTTCAATCCACATTTGTTCCATCTAACGTCATGAATCCTTATCCTCCTCCCACACAACCAATAATAGTAGTCAAAGGGAATCCCAACTATGTTGATGATGATAATGAAAGTCTTGTTGATCAAGAAGAGTGTAATATAGATACCCTTTATGCTATTATTACTAGCAAGTTTTTTCCAATATCCTCCCAAAATCCAACCACTCCTCCAAACTATCCCCCCATGTCTTCATCCACACCTAATAATAGTCCTTATGCTACCCTTAACAAGGGATATCTAGTACCCTCACCATACACATATCCATCATGTCCTCCCTCTACATCTCCCTCCTATCCAACATCCACATCCTCCTATAGTAACCCACCATACCCATACTCCTATCCTTATCTTCATCAACCATCACAATATCTCTACCTTAATCCCACATCCAAATTTTCCCATCCTAATCCAACATCCACACCTTCCTATCATAATCCACCATCCCAATATTCCTCTTATCCTAATCCACCATCTCAATCTTCTTATCCTAATCCTCCACCCATATACTCCTACACAAGTACATCACCCATGTCCTCTTATCCTAATCCACCATCTCAACCTTCCTATCCTAATCCTCCGTCCATGTCCTTCTATCCCAATCAACCATCCATGTCTTCCTATGCTAATCCACCACCCACACCCTCTTATCCTAATCTACCACCTCAATCTTCCCATCCTAATCCAAAATCTAAACTTTCCTATCATAATCCAACATCCCAATATTCCTACTATAATAAACCATCTCGATCTCCCCAACCTAATCCAGCATCCACATCCTCCCATGCCACTTCCCCCTCCATTGCATTATATCTTAATCCTTCCTCCAATTCATCATACCGTACTCCTCCATCCAATCCTAACCCACTAGTCTCTAATCCTAATCCTCCATCTCCTCCTAGTCCTACATCTATTTCCATCCACTCCTTTAATCCTAATCCACCAATCCTTAATCCTAGCCCTCCATCCATTGCCATCTCCCCACCTGCAATTATAATTCCCAAAGACCTCACTCCAGATGTCGTCCAAGGACTCATGATAGAAGAGACATCCCCAAATCAACATCTTAATTTTGTGGAACAATGCCCTCACACTCTATCATGTATAGTCACTAGTGATGAGGCCCTCCTCCAACCTACACCTATCACTCCATTACCATTCCTAACACCATCCAAATGACTGAGCCCGTTAAACCCATTGAATCCATCGAATCCCCATCTTCTACTACTAGATCCATGCAATCCATTGGAGACATCCAATCCACTCCTCCTAGTCCTAATATTATTGAACTTCAATTCCACGACCTTCATGAATCCTCCATCCTCTTATCTCCCCCACTTGAGGAGTCCCTCCAACACTCCTTCGTGATCGTGCCTCCCACACACGATGAGTCACGCCAAGGGATTGATCCAAAGCATACAAACATATCCCCTCCTCCAAATCTAGATCCTATCATCCCATCCACTCCATCCCAAGATCACATTCCCCCATCCATCCCATCTCATGATTCATTTCCTCAATCGGATCCTAATCCTACCATCCTATCTAATCCATCTCAAGATCACACTAGCTCATCCGCTCCATCCCTTGATCCCCTTTTCACTCAAGATCCAATCACTCCATCTCATGAGCCCTTATCACCCATTGCCACAAATCCAGATATTTTCATACCACCTAATCCCTCTCCTAATCCCTTATCACCTCCTCCTCCAAATTGAGATGCTGCTATCCACTCATCTCCATCTCGTAATCCTCCATCGCCACCTAGCCCTACCATCCCACCACCACTTTTATATCATCTCAATAACATTATACTCATCCATGGTGGTCTTCTTGTAGAAGAAAAAAAAAGTATATGCACCACCCTTCCTCCTCCACCTGCTAATGGACTCACATCATGCTTCCAAAAGAATATGCACCCTACCATAGATCAAATGCTCAAGAACATGGATTATCAAGGAAAAGGTTTAGGCCTTCATGAGCAAGGTGTTTTAGAGCCCATCTAGGTCAAAGAACATTTGGGTGCACAAGGTCTTGGATATATCTCCTAAGAATCACAATCCAAAATTTTTGGTAGAACCTCCATACATCCTAAGTGAGCCTCTTCCAAAGGAATGAGAGGCACTTCCCATCACTCTACCAAACCATTCATCGCAATCCCCCATCCTCCATCATATTACCTCAAAACAACCATCCATATTCCTCCTTCATCCTTTAAGTCCATTTTGGGTCCTTATGTCCCTCCATCCACCATTTATCATCCTCCATATACTGCATCTACTTTGGGTCCTTACGTACCTCCATCCACCATAATACATCCTCCATATACAATGTCCATTTTGGGCCGTTATATCCCAAAATCACCCCCTCCATCTTATTCTCTCCACCCTCTCATCCATCCATCACCTATTCCTAGCACGCATCACAAGAATCATAAATTCATAACTCCTAATAAGGGTCAACAAAGGCACCCATCCATGCATGCTATCTCGCATCCTCCATCCACACACCATCGTCAAAATCCTACCTCTATCGCTCCATCCACATATTCTCCACATCATCCATCCCCTCCTTCCCATCCTATTTCTACTACAAGAACTTTGGATGCCAAAGTAAAAATGCATAAATCCAAACATCCACATGAATCTAAGGCTCCTCATGTCCCCTTCACAAGACATGTTGATGAAAATAAAAATCAAATCCAAAAGTCCAATCAATCCCAAAGGCCACAAAGGCCCACCAAAGAAAAAATCAAAACTATGTGGATTCCCAATAAAAAAGAGGCCATTCCTTCAAATGATAAATCTGTAAATACATCCAAAGTCACTACTTCCAAAGCTAATCATTTGTATCCTCCATCTCCTCAATTTGTTTTGGGTCCTTATGTCCCAAAATTCACTATCCCAACACCTCCATTATCGCCATATCCTCCATCCATCAACCCTCCTATCATTTCACATCCACCACATGTGCTAGTGTTGGTCTTGAACACCTTCCCCCATCACACATCCACTCCATCATTCCATGCATACACTTTCCAACACCCCATCCACTATCCCCCATATCGCCCCCATCAAATCCCTTTAATCCATCCTCTTGTATAATCCATCCATTCTAATAAGGTTGTACCAACATCCAATGGAAAATTTACATATGGGAACTTATTATCTCAAATAGAACTTGATGCTTGAGTCCTTCATCCATCCCCTTTATCACATATCTTCCAAACCCACATCCACATCCTCATAAAAAAGAGAAAAGTAAAAAAAAATCAAAAAAATCAAAAAAATAAAAAAAATAAAAAAAGGAAAAATAATAGTAAAGAGAAATAACTCGTCCAATGGTGAAAACTTGACAAAAAATCACCTTGGATAAGTACCATGATGAAAACATGGAAAACATGCATCATGCATAAATCCCCCATCTAGTTTATTGCCACAATTGCAGGCAACTTCCATCTATGCATTCCCTTCCTCCATCTCCTACATCCACCTATTTTCTACATCCTATCCATCATATCCCATTTACCCTAGTCCCTCCATCTTCCTTGTGATCTTGATAAAGATAGGGGCACCCATATATAATTTTTTCTGGAAATCTCTTGGCATATATTCCCCTCATCCATACGCTATCATATTCCTTATCCTCCCCATCTACTTTTCTGATCCATGCATATTATCTACAACCATCTACCTTCATAATCCATTCAATCATGCCACCATCCATCTCCCTTCCTTATCTATATCTCCTATCCATGTTCATCTCACTCCCTTATTCACCCATCTTTCTATCTACCATCCCTCTTGCCTCGTCACACATGACATATTTAGAGTGGGGGAATCTCCTTATTTGTGACAGTGTCCTTGGAGACATCATCCATCCATCCCTCCAAGTAATCCCTTCCACCTCCCCATCCTTATCTTCCTATCTACCCATCCACTTGTCCTGTTCCATCTTTTCATCCTTATCTCCCCATCCATTTTTCCATCCAATAATCCATTCCATCCTTCCAAATCCTTATCCCTCTATCCACCTATCCTAGCATCTTTCTATCTCCCAATCTTTATCCATCCATCCATTTACCTCTATTTTCCTTCCATATCATAATCCCTTGTCATTTATATCTAGCTATAGGCTACCCCCATGCAATTGCCATGCTATCTCACTATCATCACTCCTATCTATTTCCTACATCTTCCTGATATCTTATCATTTTTCGTCTCTCATCTATCCATCATCTCATCCTCTCACTTCATCTTTCGATGATTTGGATAACTATCCCATACCCAAGCTTCATCTTATGCGTATCGACCATCCCCATCTGCACGACCTATCCTGGTTCATCATATAAGCTCCATCATCATATCTCCTTTTATCCATTTATCATGCTCATCTCATCATCCCCTGTCCATTGTCTATCATTGGTCTTTTGTTGAACTACGAGGGCTCTGCACTTTCACATAGGCAAGGCTAATCTTTGATCAACCCCCAAGCCCCTAGGTCTTTAGGGTG